>JAOEHY010038717.1:0-22749 GCA_025447955.1 Psilopsiagon aurifrons | reverse complement strand
AAGAGGCCAAAGTCTGCTCTCTTGAAGTCCAGGGCAGTGAGCTTGCTGCACGTTCTTCTCACTGTCCTGAGGATCTCTAATTCGATCATCTCATGATCACTGCAATCAAGGCTGCCCTGGAGTGTCACATTTCCAAGCAGCCCTTCCCTGTTGGTGAACACGAGGTCAAGCACGGCACCTCTCCTTGTTGGCTGCTCTATTACTTGCAGAAGGAAGTTGTCTTCCACACAGTCGAGGAACTTCCTGGATTGCTTGTGCAGGGTTTCACCATCCCTCCAAGAGATATGAGGGTGGTTGAAGTCCCCCATGAGGAAAAGGGCCTGTGAGTGTGAGGGTGTGCTTGCCTGTCTATGGAGCGCTTCATCCACCGAGTCCTCTTGGTCAGGCGGTCGTAACATCATAACATGCTTAAAATCCATATTCTTTAGGAATGCAATTTTAAATCCTCAGTTTTGCACAGGGATTTCTAAATGGGAAGATTACATTTTTATCACTGTTTAACAGAGCTGCTGAGTTTATTTGCTTTCTTAACAGTTGATTGTAGCAATATTGGAAAAAATAAATAAACTGCAGAGAACTGGTTTAATGGTCATATTGGCAGAAAGTGTGTACAGAATGCTTCGTCTGTCTATAAGGTTTTTTGTTAAATTCCTGTTTTCAACCTGGAAGAGAGAGTGTACTCTTTAGTAACCAGGTTTTGAAACAGCAATTTTTATTTTGTCATGTATAGTATCTAAAGTGATACCAAAAATTAGTATCACTGGATTCACTGTGGAGAAAGACCTGAACGGTTGGAGTATCATACTTGGGCATCAGTGCATCACAGTCATCTCTTTCCCTGGCTCAGCTGTGATTGGAGTAGACCATTTAGTTTCTCTGTTTTCAGAGTACATAAATAAAATTTTTGTCGGTCACAGTATTATGGGAAAAAATACATTTAGATTTGCAGCGCATGTTGGTGTGTTGGGTATTGGTCTAATATATATATATATATATATATATACCAAACATATAGGCAAGGGTAAATACACTGGAAAAGGTCATTCATAAAAATGAAAATCAGATTTGGCAAAAAGATTACTTTTGGCAAGATTACTGTATCTCTTACTTAAAATAAGCATTATTGGGCAGTGACCTTGTGATCCTTTTCCTTCTTTGTTTTGATACTTAAGAGGACTCAGGAGGAGAGCCTAGTACATTATGGAGAAACCCTAACAGAATCAACAGTCCTTCAGTTAAAGCATGAAGTCTTTTAAAATGTGCTGGGTTTTCCTGACAGTCTGCTGTCTTACTGGAAGTATTTCAAAAGTACACTGTAAAGTCCTATTCAACAGCTCGACTGGTAGGACACAAAGGAATTCTTATGTTTGTCTTACACCCATGTCACTGAAGAGGTTTTACAATTCTGAAAATTGAAAGTGCTTTTATTTCTGTGATGTTAACATTCACATTAATGCATGTATTTTGAAATGTCAAATGCTCTATATTAGAACTCACTGAAAAAAAGTTAAAGTTTTTATTTAATTCTTTTTTTAGCTGATGTGCTGCAGCATTTGGTACCATTCAGGGCAATTTGAATGCATTCATTTTGAATTTAAGCTGGTAAATAACTGAAATATAAGGGGTTTTTTATATCTTTTCAAGCCAAGCCATTTGTGTTTATTTGTTTATTTTTCTTTTCCTTCTTCTTTTTTTTTTTTTTTTCCTTAAGATGATCATCAGGGTCAATAGATTGAGAGTTAAATTTTCAAGGTAAAAATTACTCTGGCAAAATTATTATGACATTTTAGATTTCTCACTTTAAAAAATGCTGATGTGCTTTTTTCTGCTGATGAAATGAAGTGGTAAGGATCTTATCTGTCTGTTACTCAGTGGGGAAATTTGTTGCAGTACAAAATGGATTCTCAGTAGAACTGTTTCACGTAGCATAAATTAAACTTAAGCTCTCTCCAGTATCTTGATGAAAGGCTTTTTTAAAGTTGAAATTCTGAAAGGAGGAAGAACAGGTGATTAGGCAAGCATGGGTGGGCATTCCAGATATTCTGGGCCACTGTGGGGAAAATGTGAGAAGACAAAAACAGGAGGAAGATATGATGAAGATCAGTTAAAGAACTTTTAAACAAGTTGCAACAATTGAGTGAGAGAGGGACAGAAGTAAGCGTCATAAAGTCGAAATGGAAAAATATTCAAGATGCTGTTGTACCAGTTTGAAAGTGAGGACAAGGATCTTGAGTTTTGTGTGAGAAAACAGTAAGTGAAGTTTAGAAGAAGAGTGCAGTCTCCCAGATAGAAGATGGTCTCTCTCAGTCATGCCTGACAGGACTTGAAAATGTTTCTACCGAAATGCTCTGTTGACTGCATATGCAAAGCTTCCTGAAAACCTAACTCTTTCTTAATAGTTGTAAAAATAACTCTTCCTAGTGAAGAATTTACTTCCAGGCTGATAGCAGACTTCAGAATAACTCTATCTATAAAGAATGTAACATTCTGTAACTCCCCTTCAGGATTTGGACACAGAAGAGCAGAAATCATCTAACAGTCTGAATTGCTTTTCCACTACTGAGCAACTAAGTTCTACTGAAGAAGAAGAGTCTACAAGTACAAGAAAGAAGACTAAAATGGACACAGAACTACAAAACAGTCTAACAGCCAAAGAATCGATTTCTACAGACAATATAAATTCACATTCTTGCAAAAGTACACCAGATACTGCAGCACATACAGATGACAGTAGAACAGCAGACACAGAGAGTGAGCCAGAAGAAGGTGAAATTACAGATTCTGAGTGCGAAGCATACAGCAGTGAGGATGAAGTAACAAGTGAAGAAACTGCTTATTCAGAAGACTCAGAAAATGAAGGTGAATTATTATGGCTTTTACATATGATATTACAGTATTTTTACAGGAATCCATTAAGAACTAACTACAAGAAAACAGTTGGATAATTTAAAAAAATGAATACATAAAAGCATGTATCTTAAGATACTTTGAATTAAGTTATATATATGTTACTAGCATTTGTTTCTTCCTTTTTACTTGCACAGAAGTAAGTAGTGGTGTATTTGTAAAAGCTCTTTAGGGGTATGGCGTCGTGTGGAAACCTCACTGGAAGTATAAGGTTTGTTTAGATTAGCATAGGGACAGGAGAAAAGAAAATCTGTTGTGAAAATAGAGGTTCTAGTACAGAACTCACATTAATTTCATATGTTAACTCCAACACATGTATAATATTTTTGATATTGTATATAGTCATGTATGTGAGTCCACCATGGTGGAAAGGATGTGCATGGAGTACTCAGTACTAGTTGAAATCCCAGTTTGTCTGTATTCCAGTGGCAACTTGCAAGAAATGGGTATAGAGAGGAAACCTGTGAACAGTTTTGTACCAGAGGTGTTCTCCTTGAATTGAGCTGTCTTTTGCAACAAACCAACCAAAACAAAAACCAGAACCATGTGAAAAGTGTAATGCAGCAAGTTGTAACTATGTATATGTAAAGGATACACACAAACAAATGTGCAGAATGAAATACAACCTCCAGAAGTCTGTACTGCAGCCTGTGCCTTGCTCACAGTTAGTCAGTTTGTCTCTTCTGTTTCCATTACTTTGCTTACTCAGCTCCTTAGATTTTAAGTGATTAATGCCATTCAGAATGTGCTTGTTCTCATCAGGCTTTCAGACTTCCTGCCCTCACTGTTTTCTAATAAATTCTGCAATAATGCTGGAGTAATAAAAACTGGAGACAATTTCTCACCTCTTTGTACCTTGTGAGCTAGAGTCTTCCCATCTTATCATGTATGTTGCTAACTGAGATCACTGGAGACTTTTTGCAAATGTACTTCCCAAGAACAGAATTTATAGAGCTTTTGGAATATAATTACTTAACTGGGGCAAAAAAGCATAGGTATCTGTAGGCTCATCTATTATATTTTACTTTTGTGCATAATGCTAATAAGAGTAAAAACTAGTAAAAATACATTTGACATCTAAATTCTCAAATACAAAGTTCTGTGTGCATTTGGTTTGCGATGTGGTGAACAAATAGGTGCCGCCTTTTCTCAAACTAAAATTGTATTCTAATCTGATATCACTAATGATCCATAAACTTAAGAGTATGAAATTTTATGAATGTATTTATATTTTATTGCTGTGACTGAATATTTGTGCACATGTAAATAACCAGAATTAGGAGAACATTTTTAAAACTTCAGTGTGCAGACAGAAAGCTTTTGAAACAGTAGTCTCATCAAAGTTTTCTCAGATGTGCTTATACATTTCTTTTTCTGAAAGTTGCATAGGATTCAGCCAGATCATGGCTGAATGTTTATCAGTTGTTTGAAAGCTATGGGCTATGGGGTTAAAACTGTAATTTGTCGGTAGTAACAGTATTGGGTTTTTTAATATACTTACAGACGAAGAAAAGATCTGGCCTCCTTGTATCAGAGTGATTGTAGTAAGATCACCAGTTCTGCAGACTGGATCACTTTATATTATCACAGCTGTGAAGCCTGCTACAATTGGAAGGTAAAACTGAGTGGAATTTGTTATATACATATATATATATTTATGTATATCTGAAATCGTACCTCGCTTTGAAAGCTGTGGAAGCCGGTCAGGATTGCCTGTCCCTGCTCTTCATGCTTGTCCTCCTAGCGTGCAGAAGTTGTGAGGTACACTGGAGTTAGGTTAACCCACATTTAGGTCATCTCACTTAACACATGCCGGTCCTGATGATAGCATACACAGTTAATTATAGCTCAGCAGTCATGAAAATTGCTAGTGATAACTTGAGCTTGTGCCTGAGTCCTAATGGCAGCGTAACTGTAAGTCATTCTTTGAAAACTGCTGTTTTCTAGAAAGTAAATAACTTTTTTTCAGGACCACTAATAACTTTTTCAGAAATGGAAGAACACACTTTAGAAATTCAGGATCATGAGGAAGGACATTCTAGAGTTCCTCAACACATTCAGATTCCAGTAGGGTTGGTTCATCATTTTTAAATAGTAAAATGGGGTTTGTGCTAGCCAGTATGTATTTTTTAAGTTTTACTATTTGGAAAAAAAAAAGTTTGTTCATTCTGGGTGATGAATTTAATGATGAATCAATGTTTTTTTCCTGTTTACTGAAAGCTTCACTCCTTTTCAACTGCTCTTACCTAATGCTGAAGTGTTTTGATTCATTCTTACATTTTGAGTGTTCTAGGTACATTTATGTGAAGATTAACAAATGATAATTCTTGTATTTTGCATGTAGGTCCTTTAGTTGCTGTCTTGCTTCTTCATCCCCTAGTATAAGAAATTAATGCACAAATTCTTTCTCCTACTGCAGTACCTTCAATAAAAAAATTATTCAGGGTACTCTTTCATTGCTTGTATTACCTGCTTAATGCTTCCAAGAAGTCTACTTCAGCATTGAGTATTGAATACCAGTGCCAGGATTCACTGAAAAGCCTAAAAGATGCAGAGTTCAGACTACTATTTACAGGCATTGTATGAGTATAAACATTCAGGTAGAAATGACAAATTTATAGATAAAAATTTAACAGTACAGCTTGATCATATATTTCTTGTCTACTGTGCATAGTTTATAGATGGAACAAGGCACCTGAGGCAAGTACTTATATGGTCCATATAGCAACACAGTGGTTTATATCTGTAAAGCTCCCCAATAGCTCAGAAGGAAAACATAGTATTAAAGTTCTAGTGAAATGCACTTTTTGTAAGTCACTTACTAGATGTATTTGAATTTGTTATGATTTATATATCAACTTGCCTTTTCAGAGAAAAAGGTGTTGGGCACACACTTGAGATTCCTGAAGTTGGAGTCAGTAAGGTAACTCTTGTTTCTGCCTTCTGAAAGACCCATCATCATATGAATGAAGCTTTTATGTTTTTACATTCTTCAAAAGCTTACATTAATTTTCTTAAGAACTTTCAGAATGAGATATTTGAAGTTAGAAAAGGGAAAACATACAGTATTTTTCTGAATGAGAATTTAACATGAACAGCAGTTAATGTTAAATGATTTCAAAGTCTAGAAAAACTAGATTTTTTTTTTTTTTAATTGGACTTTTACTAGTCCACAGTGTAATGCACAGTAAAAAAAAGTCTTTGAATCTTGCATTTATTAGTTGTTGAGCTGGAAGGAACCTTACTGCTCTGTTAATTACTAATGGTATATAGAATATCGATGTCACCTAGTTAGAACTTTGTCATAAAGTAATCCAGTCCTTGCAGTTGATGTAGACTCACAGGTTTTATTTCATGTTTCTTAAAAGCAACTGTATAAACATGTAAGTGATGTATAGGGAGTTTGAATATTTAACATCATTTCTTTCAGTGACAGGTTTTAATGGAAAACTTTTTGTCCGGCTAAGAAGGATTAAAAATAAATTAATGGCTCTCTCAGACCAAAAATATAGCACTCTTAATAAAAGAAAATCTAGATTGACAAACTCGTCATCTAAACCACAAAAAAACAACCAAACAAAAAAAACTGTCTGCAAATGCAGTATCTGAAATACACTTTGCTGTTTCACTATGTCTGTTCCAGATGCTACTTTTGATTAATCAGCTGTGTATATTTCATACTGAATAATTTTCAGAACAAATCTTTTCCTGCTGTTAATGACTTTTTTCAGGCATGTATTTACAATTGGGTGCATGAAGTCAAAAGTCTTTTGCTGTGATGCTACCATTTTAGTACCTGCCTGTTTATATGAGAAGTTACTTCGCTTTGCAGATAAGGACTCAAAGTCAGGAAAATTAATGTCAGATCTGTAGAACCAAAAAGTTGACTACTAGTTTGTTTACCTTGCTATTCATAGTTAATAGCTGTATATCACTTTGGCATTTTCTTGAGTGTAAAGTGAGATTTAAAAAAAAACCCACTGCACCCTGTAGATACAGTGTCTTTAGAAGAAGTTTGAGTTCATCCTAATCAATAAAACAGAGCTAGGAATTAAATTATTTATTGAATGAGCTAGTCCTTGTCCACTGTTACTGGAGTATTCCTGTTGTACGTGCTAGCCAATCTACAAAATGCTACTTTAATTTTATTAATTTTTTATTACTGAATGTAGAAACTAAATTGTTGTTCAAAGATAAGAAGAGATGTGGTTTTAAATGAACATTTTCTTCCCAGATTGATTCCTGGTTTTTTTCTCAACTGTAACAAAAGGGAACTTTGCTTGTCACAGTCACAGGTGTTTTAGACTTCTGGTTTTTAGTGAGACCCTTATAAGGCTGCAGAAGTTGATGTTTTAGTTTGCTTAGTGGCCATTTTTGGAGGTAGAGTATATCCTTAAGTTTGGAGTTGTGTTTTCTCTGTTCAGTGTCTATATAAAATTGCAACAACAAAACAGAAAAATTAGGTTGTTAGTCTCAATATCAGAAAGGATAGAAAAGAAACAGCAAATGATGGTTAGCATTGTGTCCTGGGTTATTAAGAGTACGAGAGCCACTCATTTAAAATGTATTCTGAAATCTTACTTTAAAATAGCATACACATTGTTAAGTATTTCCTTAATAAAAACATTTCACTTAGGCTTCTATTTCTCAGTTCCATGCAGAAGTATATTTTGACCACGATTTGCAAAATTACGTTCTTGTGGATCAAGGCAGTCAGAATGGAACAGTTGTTAATGGAAATCAGATTCTTCAGGTGAGTACCTGTTGTTTATAATGCTACATTGAAGAAAATTTTAGTCATATGGGCTTCTTAACTATATTATGGCAAATCACTAACAACATCATTGTATAGCTTCTTTCATACATTTGTCTTTTCATAGTTTCCCTTCTGATTTTAGGGCTACTTACAATATTTTTATGTTTTCTTTCTATTAGGTTGCAACAGTTGCAGTTGCTAGTGTGAAATACCCACTGCAGTTGAATACTTATCTGTATTTGTCAGACCAAATTGAATTAATAAGAGAAGTATTCATGAAATAGAATACCTTTAGAATAGAAGTACCCTTCATTAGTAACTAACATGGCTCTCAAAACTTTCTTTTGCTGTAGCCTAAAACAAAATGTGATCCCTACATCTTGGAGCATGGAGATGAAGTGAAGATTGGTGAAACTGTGCTTTCTTTTCACATACATCCTGGCAGTGATACTTGTGATGGATGTGAACCAGGACAAGTCAGAGCACATCTTCGCCTTGACAGGAAAAAGGAATTTTCTGGTTAGTCATGTTATTGCAGGGTATGTTTTGGGTTTGGTTTTTTTTTTTTTTTTGTTTTATTTTGGCTCTTTATTTTTATGGCTATTTATTTTATAAGCATAATAATTACTTCAGTTTTCTTACAGTGTTTCTTACCTGGGAATAGTCCTACAATACATGATGATGTACTTTTTTCTTGGTATGTGTGTCCATGTGTAGTAATATTAGAATAAAAATTCTCACAGTTAGTTGTCTTAAGTTTCAAAACATTGTTACAGTATTAATTAGAAAATCAATCCTGTGTTCTTCCTTTTAGTTTGCCCAGCACTGAGCAAAGAAGAGAGAGAGTTAGTCAGAAGAAAAGCATTAAAAAAAATACGGGAAAAATATGGTTTACAGGTGAGTTTACAGTAAAAGTTAAGGATTTGACATCTACATCTATTTTGTGATTCCTGTGTTAAGCCATAGATTTCAGTGAATAAGGAGAGCTTTAAAATTCATTCAAACTTGGGCCTTGTGATGATGATGACAGTAACATTACACACATACTTTATGAAGTATGCCTGTAAGGTAAGAAACCACTAAATGAGAACTATGCTTTTTTTGTTATAAGGTAGATCAGGTATTTTAACTCAAGTTTGTCTTTTGTACACTAAATAATAATTATGTACAAACCTCTACAGAGAGAGATGATAGTAACAGGTGATGAAAGTTCTGTTAAAAGTTTAGGAAAAGAAGATTCATTCCATTGTGTGCAAGATTCTTCATCCTTTTGAGATTTTCTTTTTTTTAAGTAATTTCAACTTTTATTTCTGCAAATTAAGTTTGCACTATATTGCAGTGCTGTTTTTATTTGGAAAGGAAAAAATAATGAGCAACTGAAAAAATTTCTCTTTTCCATCAGTTTTTAAGTTTTTATTTTAAGTCTGCTTTGCTATAGGTGAAAGCCAACATGAATATATAGGCAATATAGTATGCAAGTATTCTAGTTACTTCTGGTTTCGAGATTATTTTTTATGGGGTTACAATTAGCACTTGTCCTAAGTATTTGTGTCGAAATCAGAATGACGTCATTTCTCTCAAATTCTTGAGGTACCAATATGGCATCTATACACACGCTTAGTTATGTCACCTATTCTGAAGAAGTAATTGCTGAGGAACAGGCGAATGTTTAAACAGAAAGTATGTCTGTAGAGTTTTCCGCTTAATATGGAGAGATTGGTTCTTTATACTAAGTGAAGATTCAGGAGAACCTGTTAATTTATTTACAGTCTCTGTGAAATTATGAATTCGGCAAAATTAAATTATGTGATGATGGCAATGACATCACACACACACCTTACAAAGTATGGCTGTAAGGTAAGAAACCACGAAATGAGAACGATGGGGTTTTGTTATAAGATGTAGAATTAATGAAATAGACTGAAAATGCCTTACTCTTGGTGGAAGCAGTGAAGTTATCAAAACCAAAGAAAGTAAAGTCTGCTTTATTTCTCTGATGGTGTTTAATCTGCTTATAAAGAACACAGAGTATGAAGACAATAAAGCAGTGAAGAATCCAAAGTACAAAGACAGAGCAGGAAAACGCAGAGAGACCGTTGGAAGTGAAGGAACCTTCCAGAGAGATGATAGTCCAGCATCTGTTCATATGTAAGTTTGGTGGGGGGATGGGGAGACTGGTGTGAGTGTAAGGCAGGCATCCTCTGTGTCTTCAGTGAATCTTAAAAAAACTACAATAAAGAAGTACTAATTTATTACTAGGATACAGTTTGTTAAGTATTCATTACCTATATATAATGTGTTAGGAGATCTAGAAAATAGTAAACTATTCTCACTTAATAATTCATACGCTCTTTCTCACCTTCCATACAGAATTCAGTGTGGCCATAAGAATGGTTACATCACTTCCTTACCAACTCAAAACAGAAAGAACTCCCCAGCTGCGCTACTGACACCTTCAATATTTTCTATTTTTTAAGTGCCTCAGTTTCTGTTTTTCTTATCCAGTCCCACTGATGGTACACATGCAGATTTTTCACCTGCAGTTTCTTTCGCTGTCAATAGCCAGCCTGTCTTAGGACATAACGACACTTGCTTTACTCTTCCTCTTTGATCGTTCCTTTGTTTCTATAGTTGTAGTGGGGTTTTCTAAAAAAGAAAACATGGACTTGTTGGTTAGGAAAAGGAAGTATGAGACAATGAAATGTGTGATAGGATGATTTGGTGGTGAGGCAGCGATACTGTCTTTTACGTAGTGCAGTCAGTTTCCACCCAAAAGTTAATTCCAGAAATAATCAAGTAGTTCAGAAGGACTTTTATGTTGGTATTGACCAGAGGCTTGAAATAACTTTGGTAATACTCATGAAAGAACTTGCAAAATGTAGCACTAGTGTATCCTGCATAGCTCTTTGTGGAAGTAGGAACAGTATCATAATTGAGTCCTGGCTTCTAGAGCATGCACATTTCTGTCCTTCGGTATTTGGGTAGGGTGTATATTCTTCATATTAACTCTTGTTTACCAGTTATCTTAATCTTTCTTCAAAGTGAAATCAGCAACAGCAATAAAGGACATAAAATGTTGGAGAAGATGGGATGGAAGAAGGGGGAAGGCCTGGGCAAGGATGGTGGCGGTATCAAGGATCCGGTAGGTCTTTCTGGTTTCCACTTGGAGCAAAAAGGAATAGAAATGTATTTGCAGCGGAAAACATGCAATTGTAAGCCACTATTCATTTACAGTGCTTTAAATTCCTGGTTAGGAAGGAATAATCTCAGTAGAGCTAATCTCAAATCACTTGATTAATGAAGTATTTTGAAATTTCTCAGTGATTTTGTCCCTTAAGTAGAAAATGACAGTAATACCTGTGTTTGGTAGGAAAAGAGGGAGTACAGGCAGCTTCTAGCAATTAAAAAATCTCATAACTGAATACAAAGTGTGCAGGAAGATTGAAATAATTTTAAGTGATAAGAATTCAAGATGGACTTGGTGGAATTCTTCACTTTCTCTGAGGCTGATGTGGCACAAAATCAACCTAGGTGATGAACTATGAGGAAGAAACTGTACCCAGCAACTTCTGGGCCTCTGTGGCAGCCCCATTTTTGTTCACCAGGGATGTGCTGTCTTTTGTCAATAGTGCTGCTCAGAGCCACGCTGTACCTTTTGTTGTCAGACTACCAAGCACAGGGAGTATACACTACTGACTCAGTGAGGAATACTTCACAGTTAGTGGTAGCTTGTCATTCAGTACTCCAGCTCATAGTTCCAGAACTGCTGATTTGACACATCTTTTCAACAGTACTTTAGATGTCTGCATATATCTAGGTATATTTTTCACTATGAGGGTGGTTGCCCAGAGAAGTGGATGCCGCATCTCCAGCAGTGTTCAAGGCCAGGTCTGATGGGGCTTTGTGCAACCTGGTCTAGTGGAAGGTGTCCCTGCCTGTGGGAGGGGGTTCCAAGTAGATGAGGTTTAAGGTCCCTTCCAACCAAAACTGTTCGATGTTGTTAAGAGGCTAAAAGAAAAGAGCTTGGGGATGGGGGCCGGAATTAGTATTGTAAAACATGTACCTAACTTGCAGTTACCATATTTAATGTATTTGACAGATCCACCTTCAGTTACGTAAGATGCATGCAGGTTTGGGTACCAGTAGACCAGCCTCAGCTGAAGATGTTCAGATCATCCAGAGCAAGAATAAAAAGAACTGGGATAAAGCAAGAGAAAGGTTTGCTGAAAACTTTCAAGAACCAAAATCACAAAAAGATACACCTAAGATTATACCTTGGGTTAGAGGGACTGTAGAGTAAAGTCCCACAGCAGGGTAATTCCTGTGTGTAAATAGCTGGGAGAGAATTTATTTTTATTCTTTGTTTCTTTTGCTAAAGCAGAAGTTTGGCAATATGTAAAATACAGTTGTGGGAAAAAATATACAAGTTTAACTCTTATGAATTGGTTTTCTGTAGTTTTCATGCTTTTATAAAAACACATTTTTAAGAAAAAATGAATGGAATTTAGGGGCATATTCAAATTAAGTACTTGAGAGCGATTATCATTATGAGCAGGATGTTTCCTCAGTTGTGTTTAACACAATTCTTCATGGAAAGTCAAAACGTCTGTTAAATTAAAATACTATATACCTTTAACATTTGAACAGTGGTTAAAAAGAAATAAAAAGACAACAACAAAAAAAAGAAAATCCCCCAGGGCCCTACTAACAGAGTATCGTATTGCCCTCTCCTTTCCTCTATTTTATGCTTATTCACGATTGTCATGAAATGCACAGCAAGAGGTACACCACTCTTAAATTTGTACAGTTTAGTACTAGTTACATGTCTCACCTAAAGGGGAGAAAAAATCGTTGTTTTTAAATAATTCAATACTATTCAAAAATAAATACTCCAGAAATAAACTACCAGGTAGCATTAGTGAAGAAAATACTGTTCAAGAGACTGCTTGTAGCCAAATTTTCTTCTATGAAGAACTTCCTTGAGATTTGTTTAGGAAATCTCATGCCTTTAAAACAGAAGGTATGTTTAGAATACAGCAGTATTCTGTGGGTGTGCGTATTATTTATTAACTTCTTGTTCTGATACATCCATTGCTGGCAATGGAGTTTATGCCAGAAAAATAAACCAACCAACAGGTTTTTGATGGGGAAAGATTGCCAAACTGAAGCTAAGAGCTTGGTATTTATTGAATGTTCCTTATCACAATAAATCACTGTCAATTTAAGCACTGTGCTTCTTGCTACTATCTTCTGCATATGCAGGATAGGAGTGATCTTCTAAAATGAGAAAAACTTAATCCCAATTTAGTAAAGTTAAAGTTCTGGTACTTTTCCAAATACTGGAAACATGCTAGTCTCAGCATCCTATGGGAACATACAGGCAACTGTAAAGCACTGTTGAATAAAACCAGGACAAGTTGCTATTTATCTTGGTGTATCTTTAGACACATAGAGTATAAGGCCAAATATTCAGTACGTTATTTAGATCATTAAAGCCCACGTTTAACAACCTGATGCATGCTTTTAGGAGAAGACAGCTGAAGATACAGTTATAAGCACTGGATGCCGGCAGTATTATTTAATATAATTTAAATCCGTTCACTGCTTGCCTTTGTACAGAGTTGGCATTTTTTTAGTGATAGGTATGTTTGGCTTACTTTGCTGTTGCATTCCTTTATATTGACAGCTTCATGTTTTTATGTTACATATTTATTTCTAGCTGAAAAAAACTTGTTGCCCCATCTACCACTTTTTTTTTAAGTTGACCTCTGTAGTCTTCAGAGTAGATCAAAGAACAAATCTTGGGTTTCAAGGGAGAGCAGGACATCCTGAACATGTATTAGAGGAACCTTAGCTTTCCCTCTCCCCAGTTATTCAAGTATCAGTTCTAAGGAAAGTCCATCATTCTTTTATTGGTGCCCTGCAGAGAGGAAACTCGAAAGGATGTAATAGAGTTTGCATTTCATAAAGCTTTTGAAATAAGACATCATTTGCCTTCTGTGAGAGTCATGGTCTTGTGCAGTCAAGCACTGATTGCTTTCAGTACTATCGCTTCTTCATAGTACCACTTCAAGTACAGTGCCACTTCAAGGGTTGATTCTTAGTCTCAGTTAACCATTGGTGTTACATATCCCATTATCTCTTGAAGCTGCCTAGGAAAGTGGAAAAAGTGGTGCCATTAATATACACAGCATTGTTAACAACTGAATATAATGTCCAACTAATCCTCATCAAGCAGCTGTTTACCTTTATTGAGTAGGGAGACTTCGCTTTAGCTAAATAGAGCTTTTCATCCTCTACCTTAGTGACCTCTTAAAATGTTTTAGGTAAGTTAAGTGAAAGCCACCAATGGTGTGCAAGCCTTATGTGCAAATGCAGTACTGCCTTCCCTCATGTCAGGAGGGGAACATGAGTTGCCATTGCACTATTATAATGTTGGAGGCTATAACCAGTAAAGTACAGTATGAAGTCTGTCTTACCTTCTCAGTCCTCCAGCCATCCTGTTGTCTTTTCCAACTTATGATACTTAATATTGATCACTTAGACAAAGTTGATTTTCTATACATCCAAAGATTAGTAATTGATTGTGTGTATGTAAGTACTGCTAGTGAATATATATAATCTTAAAGCTGTTAAGAATAACATTACATGCATCAGTTTATATAAACAATTTTCTGTAGTCCCAACAGTGAATTCTGCAAAGCACTGCCACTGCTGATATTTAAAATAAACTAAAAAGAGTAGGTACATTCATATTTTCAGTGCTTACTAACCCAGCCCACAAGTAAAAACAGGGACAGCATTCATCACTGTGTGAAAACTACCAGACTAAACACCTCCTGGCTCTGAACCATTGTATATATTTGAAATATTTTTACAAAACATACAATAGATGGAGTTTCTGTTCTAGCAAGAACACCCCCTTTCCTGCTGCAAGTGGCTGTACGAAGTATAGCTGACAGGGCCTTTCTGCCAGTATGTAACACACTCATAACAGCCGGAAGAGATATCAAAAATGGCATCCAGATATGATCAAGATGTATTTAAATGTACTTACCAGTGGGCTTTGTTCTATATGGAGTTTATATAAGTGCAGCGTATCTTTGTGACCACTAAATGTGGCATTTTTATGTCACCCAGTTGCTGCCTTCTGCATGTTTCACCTGAATCTTAGTTTAATGCCACTCGTTGATGAACATACCTGCATACCAGTTTCCATGGCTCAGTCAGCACTTGCAGCCCTGCAGTGCAGCAGGGCACCATCCACTCTCATTCATCTGTGCCGAAGGGTCTCTTGGTTACTTCAGTGCTCCTATAAACAGGGCACACGCCGCCGCTCCTGATGCTTCTCAAACTCCTTGGTTAAGACAAGATAAAAACGGAGGTTATGGCCGGGGTTCCCATCCGGCGCGACCCTTCCAGCGCGTACTCGCGGCTCTATGTCGGGAGGGCCGGGCAAGGGTCCTGGCCCGGCAGCACCTCCCGCCGCCTCCCCCAGCCCCGAGCCAGCCGCCCGCCTCAGTGCCCGGCTGGGAGCCCGGGGAGCCGCGCGGCCCTGGCGCTGGCCCGGCTTTTACCTCCCCGCCGGGACCGTCGCCATCTTGCCTTGCCTTGCCTCGCCTTGCCTCGCCTCGCCTCGCCTCGCCTCGCTCCGTCCTGCGGCTGCGGCGACGAGGGAGGAGCGCCGCCGCGGAGTTTGGCCAGAGCCCCGTGTTTCAGCATAGAACTGCCCCCTTGCTCCTCCTCTTCTCGTCCTGCCCCCGCCGGAAGAGAACTGCAGCGCTGCTCCCCCGAGCCGGTTCGTGTGTGGGACCGTGCGCCCGGGGGAGGACGGAGCCCATCACAACGGAGCGTGGCCACAGACCGAACAAGAAAATTAGGTCCATACGCACTACTTTTAAAATACATGACTTTTTTTTTTTTTTTTTTTCCTAAGATCTAGGATCAGGAGTGATCTTGAGAATGAATGAGTGGAGTCTCAGGAGTGATCCTGAGAAGGAAACGGCAGGAGGAGCCTCAGCCAGTTCGCGGGTCAGCAGAGCACCTCCTCCCGTAAAGAGCCGACTTCATCGGCTGTTGCCAGACCCTCGGCTGTAAATGCCCTGCAGACCGCATTCGTCAGCCTCCCTCTGCTCTCTCTTTGCCTTCCTCCCTCCCTTTTCTAACCACAGACAATGGTGGACTGTTTTTGTCTTAGTAATCTTACTTAGGTCAAGCCTTATTGCTGCTGCAGACAGAAAGTATGCTTTGGCCAAACCTCAGCTGTTAGGCTTTGTGAGACGAAAAAGCCTGCACAAGGAATGAGGCTAGGCCTAGTAGCACCTTGTCTCTTGCACTAGCGCTGTTCATCTTTAACCTTTTCCCCCTTAAGTCCTTCACTTTCTTCTTCCTTTTTGTTTCCTCCATATTTTTCAATTAGATCACCAGGTTTTAGCAGGTTTCTTTTCTATTAGATCACCGGGTAGTTTTTTTCATGTGTTCGCTTTCTACCCATTGGAAAAAATACATCAAAGTGTTGGTTAGTAAAATAAAAAGGTGATGTTTACATGAGTTACCACCAGCACACTACTCAGCAGATTTGTTTTTCCAGTCTTTGATCTTCTTTATTCAGCCTGTACCGCAAACGGGCAGGAAGAGTCTCTAAAGTGTCCAGCAATGTTAAGTTATCGTTGTAGTTCATTAACTTCCTTGCAAAAACTCTAGTTTTTCTGTTTGATTCTTTATCTGCACAATGGGTATAATGGTACTTGTTTTCACTCCCTCTTTAGGGATACTCAAAAACTGTCTAGACCCAGTTCTGGGCAGCTGGCTTTAGGTTGCCCTGCTTGATCAAAGGATTGGACAGCTTGAGTTCCAGAGGTCCTTTCGAACCTCAGCTACAGAAGATGCGGTGAAGAAATAACTGACTGGCAGCTGGATACAGCAGGGGTGGAGGCCACAGGTGTTATCTAGGAAGGCAGAAAGAAGGGCTGAACTAACAATAGCAAGTAAACAAACAAAAAGCCCAAGGAGAGTAGGCAGTTTGAGACTAATTGGGAAAAAAAAAATTGCTGTTCAGCCTCCCCTTTGCCAGCCATCCTTGAGGTCCAGGTTCATGACTCAAAAGAGGTGAAGATGCAGGAAGAAAGAGCAATTGTGACAACTGAATGGTAAATATTAAACAGGAGTTTTGGAAAGTACACAACTGGCTCCTTAGTGTGAATGCCAGCCTGTGGAGTGGAAAGGTTAGAACAAAACTCCCAACAGACCTGTGCAAAGCAGTTGGTGCTGCCATGGTGGCTGGCACTGTAGGCCAGCACCCTCCTCCAACTTGGTAGGTCCAGCATTGCTCTAAGCAGCGAAACAAGGAAACAATAGGTTAAAAACCAAAGTGATACAATGCACTAGTAAGTGTCACAGTGCTGTACCGTTTCAGCTGTTTAAAATGTCATATGCTTTATAAAGAACAGTTCTCCGTTGCATGACATTGTGCAAAGTCCTGGTGCTCCTGAGCCTTTGCTCAAAGGCAGGTCTGCCTGTTCAAAGACAGTTGCTCAGTGTGATGTAGGTACACTTGTCCTCCACAAGTGCAGTGGCAGGGAAAACAAACACTGCTGAGTTGTTTCTGAGGTGTGTTTTCTGTTTGGAGATTTTTTTTTGAGAGAGATTTTCTGATCCATGTTGACCTAGAATTTGAAGTAGGTTTTTTGGTTGCGATTCATGTGGGTAGAGCAGAGCTTCTGGCTGGGTGGGTTATTTGACCATGAGCAGTCATTAAACTTTTTACCAAGGAGGTCAGTTTTATCTGAAAATGATAAGCAGGAAGCACCAGAGATGGGCTTTTGTGTTTATTCTGGTTCAGTGGACAAGCCCCCATCCAGCTGCTTTGAGGTTGTTTAAAGGATATACAGGATTAGGAGTGTAGTTGGGAAGTTCTTGACAAGTACGATTTTTGTGAGACTGTAGTTCCTTTTTTCATTTTACTGTATAAATGCATCATTTTAGACATATCTTTAGACAGCAGACTCAACTTGGAAATCATGTGCAGTACACACCAGGAGGAAAACTGCAAGTTTTTTATCCACTGTGTGTCTTCAGTGTCAAATGTTGGAGGTATTCAAAGAAGGATAGCTCTTCGGGTTAATTTACAATATTTGGGGTATATTGTGCATTAAGTTATTTTTTGTATGTTTTAACTTGATGGAGAGATATTTGTGAAAAATGACCGCAAGTTTTCAGCTTTATTTGTTTTCGCACGTGTCTGTAGATACCCTGCCTCTGGACTGACACTTGAAATCTGCACCTTGCTTACTCAAATGCCGATTTAAGTTGAATTTTGCCACAGACAGAGTTGAGTGAAAATTTAGTGTGGATTTAAGCTTGTACCCATTCTCACTTTGGGTAGCCACTGTTTGTTCTTCCTCAGACCTTCTGTAAATAAATGAGGTTAGCTGGTTCTTCCAAGGCAGTATCTTTGGAGTTATCCAAGGTATGGTGGAACATAGCAAAAATGTTGAAGCAACTGTCTCCAAAATGTGATGTGTGCCTCACCTCTTTCCTCGCTGCCCTGAGACCTTCATTCAGGAAACTGTTTCCTTTCCCCTTGACACTACTGGCACCTGGCTGTGGTGATATTACAATTACCAATATTCACCATTAAAACTAATGAACTGCTGAGGCCTGAATAAATCACTTTAGTCATTGCAAATAAAGATTAGGAAGGCTTAGCTGAGTAAGGCTCATTTTTAAAATGCTGCAGAGGATGCATTGTCAGGAGACCTCTAAGTTGAGATCTCCATACACTTGAAGAGGGCTCTTGTACCAGCTGGCAGGAATATTAATAGCTGCCACAACTGATTTAGCTAAAGAATGTGTTTTCTCAGGGGATTTTAACTAATGAGACATGTCACTTTGCTCACCTTAGTTTTTGTTTTGCTTTAAGAGGAAGAAGTTTTTGTTATGCAGACATGGATATAGACAGTGTGCCTGGGTTTGAAAACTTGAAAGAGCAGCCTACAAATTCTGGAATGTAAGGGCAGGAGTCTCAACTGGGATGTCACCATGATTTCAGTGGGTGTGTGCTAACCTCCAGCAGTGAATAATCTGGACCCAAATGCTCATGGGCCAGTGTTAGTGAATAGATAATAGTGTGAGTGTTAGTACAGCAGTCAACACACATATATGCATACCCTAACTCTGCAAGCTTGAGGATAAATTATTTACATCAGACGTTGAAGGAATAACATAACCCCAAACTGAGAAATTCGTTCCTCTTTCACAGCACCATCCTCCTGCCAAACTGCACCACAGCAGTTAGCCAAGGAAGATCTTTCTATTGTCATTCATTTAGAAGCCCTGGTATGTTTGCTCACCTAAATGAAGCATTTAGCCCCTGCTTCTATTCGGCATTTTGGGTGACAGCTGCACTAATAGTTGGCATAATCACAGTGCCAGCCCAATTGCAGCAGTGTTACAGGTGTCAGGATGCTTGCTTATTTTCGAAACACTGGACTTTTCAGATTGTGCATTTCTCATTTGAATAATTACATGGTTTATATTCTTTTACATGCTGTTAAAAATAGTTTAGGGCCTTAAAATCCATAACTTTGACAGCTGCAATGGCATGATTTTTTTACTGGCTTCAGTTAGAGTGACTCAATCATCTGACAATTAGCAGTGATTTTACAAGCATATTTTAGAATCTGCAAGGCTCATTTAGAGTAAAAAAAACATTTTCTGCAAAATAAAGATTACACTCTTCACTTTAGAATTTTACAGTGGTATTTTTTGCCAGCTACTTGCCTCCTTAAGTTTCTGTTGATTATGTAAAAACAAGATATCATTTCATTCCTGCTTGCATCTGGTCTTTTTTTTATGACAGTGTCTCTTGGAATTCAGTGCAGTTTACTTGGAGTTTACACTAGTATTAATAAGAGAAACAGGTCCCTGATCCTGAATCCTCAGAATGGGAAGTACTAAGCAAAACATGGCTGAGAACGCTGATATATCGCACAAAAAGTCAACATGAAGAGTATGCTGTTAACATTGTAGTCAGGCTCTCGAGTGTTGCAGAAATGCAGGAATCACAGTTGCCTGAACATTTATCAGAATTTCCAGCCGTTGAATGCTTAACTGTATGATGCTAATGGTGTTGTTTCAAGTAGTTTTTTTGCTTCACAATTTAACGTATAGTTACATTATCATGCCCTCTTTATTTCCAATGCCCCTCTACAGCTTTTATTGCACAGGAGGGAATGTGCTTAGCTAGCAAGCAACTGTATCAGATATTTTCTCTTAACTTCACCTTTCCTTATTCACGACTCCTCTTCCTGTCTTCTGGCTTGCACCAAAAATCTCATGTTCTTGGCCCATCTTTTATTCTCATCAATAAGATTCACATGCTGCCTGCACTGCACCATCTGTGCTCCAGCAGCTCAGTTGCAACTAGTACATGAACATGAGGTTGAAGAAGCTGCAGCAAGAGGTGCCATCAGTTGAATAAATGACTATTTTATGATTTCAAATACAAGCACATCAGTCATCTACTTTTTAAGCCACAGAATCATAGAACATACTGGGTTAGAAGGAACTGTAAAGATCATCCCATTTCATCCCCCCTGCCATCAGCAGGGACACCTTCCACTAGACCAGCTTGATCAAAGTCCCGTCCAACCTGGCCTTGACCACTTAGAGAAGCAACAGCTTCTCTAGGCAACCTGTTCCAGGGTCTCATCACCCCACACTGAAGAATTGCTTCATAATAGCTAATCTAAATCTACCCTTTTCCAGTTTAAAGCTATTCCCTCTTGTCGTATCCCTACATGCCCTTGTAAAATGTCTCTCTTCTGCTTCCTAGTAGTCCCCTTTATGTACTGGAAGGCTGCTCTAAGGTCTCCCCAGAGCCTTCTCCAGGCTGAATAAGTCCAGGTCTGTGAGTCTTCCCTCACAGGGAAGTGCTGAAGTCTTGTGATCATCTTTATGGCCCTCCTCTAGACCTATTCAAGGAGATCCATGTTTTTCTTACACTGGTGATCCCAGAGCTGGACGCAGTACTCCAGATGGGGTCTCCCTGAAACAGATTATAATTGCCTCCCTCAACCTGCTGGCCACACATCTTTTGGCGCAGCCCAGGATACAACTGGGCTGTGAGCACACATTACTGATTGGCTTATACTCAGTTTTTCAGCCACCATGCCCCCAAGTCCTTCACCTTTGGGATGCTCTCAATCCACCCATTACTCTTATTGCTTCCATGTTTGGAATTGCCTCCATACAGAGGCAATCCTGAAATCCAAGTTCAAGACCTTGCACTTGGCTTTGTTGAACTTCATGAGGTTCACATGGTCCACCCCTCAAACCCGTCATGATCCCTCTTGAGCATCAACCACACCACTCATCTTGGTGTCACCAGCAAAGTTGCTGAGGGTGCCCTCAGTTCTACTGTCTGTGTTCTGACAAAGATGTTAAATAATACAGGGATTCAAATATGGACACCTGGAGAATGCCTCTCATCACTGGTCTCTGCACAGACATTGAGCTGTTACCACAACTCTTTGAGTACAACCATCCAGTCAGTTCCTTATTCACTGAATGGTCCACCTGTCAAATCCAGGTCTCTTGATTTTAAAAACAAAAACATTGTGCAGAACAGTATAAAATGCTTTGCAAGTGTCCAGGAAGATAACATTCCCTTGTCCACAAATGCTATAACCCTGTCATAGGAGGACACCAAATCTGACAGGTATGATTTGTCCTTAGTGAAGCCATTCTGGCTGTTGGTTATTCATGTATTTAAAGTCAATCAATATGCTTTGGTGCTTTCATGTCCAAAGCCAATCTCTGGAGGTTCTGATCAGTACATGGCCAGTGACTTGGCTGTTCTCAGAAGAGGTGAAACCCCAACATTTTAATTTCTTTAGGCTGTTAAAGTTTCCATAATGTTTTCAGCACACATGGAAGTATTTTGACCAAATTCCAACTTTGAGAATCACAAATGCATACAGTTAATTTTTCCCTGCAGTAAATTTTCTTTATGCTTTTTACTGTTGCCTCTTCTGAGAAGTGGGCATGCGGTAGCTATGAACTGGCATACCATTGCTTTGTTCCTGTTGGGCAGCAGCACTGTTACCAGGAGTGCAAAAGACCACTTTATCTTCAATATGGCTACATCAGTGGGGATTACAATCAGAGCAATGGGGATAGAGGAGAGATTTCTGCCCTGGCCTGACATGGGCCATTATGGGGAGCTGAAGGAGACTGAATGGGTGCAGAGAGTCTCTTCTCACTAATCTGGTGGATTCCACAGCCTTTATAATTGCAGTCACAGTGGAAAATGCAGCTGCCTGTGTGGCTGATGATTAGTGTTTCCTCAGATTGGAAGAGTGACTTAAACATCTCTGCCCTCATATTTACGCTTAAATAAAGCCCTTGGTGTGCGTGTAGGAAGAGTGCTAGAAGTTCTGTGAAGGCCAGTTTCACCAAGTGAATGGCAGTGGTTTTCCTGATTATTTACAGCTTCATCTAGACAGTCTGAGCATTCATTTGGCCTTCAGAAACCTCTTTTTTCAGTGCGCCTTGCACTGTGACAGAAGTTGGAGGTAATCTGGAGGGCCATCACAAGAATGACTAGAGGGCTAGAAGAGCTTGGTTTGTTTGTCCTTAGGGAAAGAACAGGTATAAGTGAGTCTAATATGCAGCAAAACATGACTGAGTTTGGAAGACTTTCACCCTTCCACGGGCCATTGTCATGAAATCTCCAGGCAGAGTGCCCATTTGTAAAAGTGAGTTGGACAGCTGTCCCCAGTGGATCCTAATCTCGTATCAGACCCTGCCTCCAAGAAAGTAGCCAGGGTAGATCTCCTGAAGCTGCTTCCAGTCCTGTTATCCCTACTTGTGTGAGCTGCCTGGCAATGGTTTTGGATCACTCAGGTAGGGATCAGCTTGTCTGTCAGGTGAGCATAAGACCAGTTCACCTTTTGAAGTGCTCTCTGCCCTCAACTGTAAATTTTAGAACACTTGTGTTTAGGCTGTTGTCGTGGTTTAAGCCATAAATCAGCCACGCAGTTTGTTCATTCACTTCCCCCTTTTTCTTCCCTCTGCTCCTGGAG
>JAOEHY010038716.1:28382-55964 GCA_025447955.1 Psilopsiagon aurifrons | reverse complement strand
TCCAGGAGCAGAGGGAAGAAAAAAGGGGAGGTGAGTGAACAAACTGCGTGGCTGATTTATGGCTTAAACCACGACAGACATTAGGAAAAATTCTTCACTCTGCGGGTGTTGAGACACTGGCACAGGTTGCCCAGAGAAGCTATGTCTGCCTGATCCCAGGAAATGTTCAGAGCCAGGCTGAATGGGACTTTGAGCAGCCTGGTCTAATGGATGGTGTCCCTGCCCATGGCAGGGGGGTTGGATGTAGATGATCTTTAAGACTCCTTCCAACCCTAATCCTTCTAGGATTCCATGACATGCATTTAAAATAAACACTAAAACTGAAAATACATTAACCATCTGAAGACTACGTAACAGTTTGCAAATGTACTATGGTTTTCAATGTCAGATGGCTGGCATTCCTCAGGAGCAAAATTCCTGACCGGTCAAGCACATACCAAAGGAGAGATGTGTGAGGCTATTGCAACAGTGTGCGGGTTTTGCACTGCTCTACAAAACTGCTTCTCACAAGCACTCAGGTTTTACTGTATTCACATAAGGTTTTCAAGCCTGATTACATCAGCACTCTGGTCTTTGAGTGTTATGTCCCATGTTTTCAGATTTGGCTTTAATCTGCTAGTATATTTGAAATTTTACTAGTTAATGGGGTTAAAAATACCATGGCCTAGTTGTAGTATATGTCCTTCTAGAAGGCAACTTCTTATGAAGAATAACCCAGCAATACCTGCAAGCTTACTCTGAAAAGATAAACCCTTATGAGGAAGAACTTGTGTTACTACCGCATTTCTTCTCTATAAAGGGATAAATTCAGGCAATGTGCTTACTGCTCATTAGAGGTCAGTAGTGAAGCAGGATGGAAAGGAGGAATTGCACAGCCGTAAAGAACTCAGTTCTCTTCTGTTCCAAAGTTATTTCGCTGTATTTGAGACAGGAAAAAAAAATAATCTGGTTTCCAGACGTGGAGTTTAAATGAATTCTCTTAAAAGAGATTTCAGGTGGCATTGTATAAGCATATAGTTACTGAACATTGGATTGAACACTTAAGTCATTAATTCTTTGGTAATATTTATTTTTTCTGATAGTAGAGTATCAGTCACTTGAATGCAATCTAGATGATTCTGCAGGAAAAATCAACCTATTAAATTACAAATTACAGGTGTCATAACTATCTCATAATGCCTCCAAACCAAGATAAACTATATGAAAATATTAAGGACAGGATGTCTGACTGTCATCTTCAGTTCTGACAAATCAGCTCTGCAGAGATATGGTGAGTATAGTCTGAAAGTTTCAGATTTTATGACATCAGTTGTATTTTAATGCGGATGCCAATGTGTAGACGCATACAATATAAAACACACTTGGTCATCAGTGTCCCAAATGTTTCAATATGCATCATTAAGACCCATCTCCTCTAAGGTCCATTATGGCTCTAGTCCAAACCTCACCGTCCTTAAGACTCCAGTGCCTCCTACTGACTTTTTGTCGAGACCCTAAATAGTAGTCTCCAAGAGACTAGCATCAGTGGAGATGGTGAAGCAGTTTAACTGTTTTAAACCAGTGCTTTTTAACACTCTTGAATAATTTACATAATCTGAAAAAAAAAAATTAATTCCTCTGCAGACACCTAATTCTAGAGTGAAGAATAGCTTCAGTTTTCACTTCAGTCTTAGAGATAGTATTATTAACGTACTAAATCAAGTAAATTAGATATCATGCAAAGCTGGGTTATTTTTCAGGATTTAATAATGCATAATCAATACAAGCATTTACTACGTTCTGGTGCTTTCTCAACATGGACTGAGACAATTTTTTAAAGCACAGTTTTTCAGCATTTGGGCTACTCTGAACTGCTGCCAAGGCAGTTCCTTGTAAACTGCTCCCAGAGGCCTCTGCAGTTGAGCATCCCTCTTCTCTGCCTTCCCTTTAGGTTTTGCTCAAAGGTGCAACTGAACATTTCAGCCTTTATGTACGAGAATAAAAATCAGCCTTTATGTACGAGAATCAAATGTGCCTCTCATGAAAGTTCAGGGCCTCATTTTATACTTTGAGAAGTTTCTATGAGCTTTCAGGTAAAGATAGAAAGGATGCCATTAAGAATTCAAAAATCCACTCCTTGTCTTCCCCACCCCATTCTCACAGCTTGGCAAGGAGCTGGGCTGTTTCCTAGTGAAATCAAACAAATCCTTCTTAATGCCTTTTCCTGGAAGTTAGAATTACCTCTAAAAAGGGAATATTCCTTCAATCAGTATCAGGGATATACACCCATTTCCATAAATTTTCCTTTCCAAGCTACCTGGCTTACTATCATTAATAGTGAAATTAATGGAATACCTTATTGTCATTTTTGCTTTTGAGAAACACATGGCTTGTGTTAAACATGGTACATAAAAGACCTGAAGAAATCAGACAGTCAAAACTGAAACTTGCTCTGTTGGGTAGGACAGTTAACTGTTTACTGAAGTACCAGGAAATCCATTAGCATGTTCTGTTGACCTTTCTCATAGGAGAAAGTTTTGTTTACCAGTCCCAGGAACATCCCATTTTTGAAGTGAAATGGTGAATTTCAGTGAGGTAAGTCAAGTTCAATTACATTTTTGAAAGAATCTCAGGGACTGTCTATGTTTATTTGGATGCTGGAGTTGGTCCTACTCAGTGGAAGATGGCCCAAGATAAAGGTTTAACTATGGAAGCATCCTAGCAGGGAGCTACCTAAATAAAACAAAGAAAAGTGTTTGGGATTTGACCCAATAGATGGGCCTCAAAGGTGCAACATAACTGCATATGTTTCTGGAGAAGCAGACGCACACCCCCCTCCCCAGGAAAACTATCTAGAATAAAATTCCTTATTTTTCTACTTAATGTAATGCAATCATAACATGAATTCTGAGGCACTGAGAAAAGAAATCCTTCTAGTTATCATGTGATTCTGTCTTTCCTTCTCCTCTCTTCCTTTCAGGTGAGTAATGGCATAGTTGTGAGACTTCGTAGACTGACTAGCTGGTTATTCCTGAACTGCATGACATACAGGAAGGGCATTTAGATACTGAGAGGGCTTAATCTGTGCTCTTCTCATCAATCTCTTGGTACATTTGGGCATAGTGTTGTATAGGTATCTAAATTCCTGATTATCCCCAGCATGTCTACGATTCTGTGGGCAGAACCTCTATGTGGTGCATGGGGAAGGATGATGTGGCATTGTATGCTGATTCCAGGCTGCTTTGGCTATGCAGTCTAACTGTTTCTAGGTTAATTCAGCAAATAGAAGGCCAGGTTTTGTGCTCCACTAGATCTGACCTGTGTAGCCAGCTAGATCTAAAGTGGTTTAAATTGGCATTTGGGTTCCCCTTGTCCAGGGCTGCTGCAAGGAAGAGAAAGGAGAGCAGCAGGTATAGCAGAGGGGGTGTTCTGCTCATCAGCCTCTTTGCATGAGTCTTTTATTTCTTTTTTTTTTTTCTTTTTCTTTTCATTAGCACTTAGAAAAAAGAGCAAAAAGGCACAAAGATGGTTTAATATCATTCCCCAGTCTTTATCATATCATGCTTCTGTTGCACATGCAAGAGTGACTGCAGTGTAGTGCAGAGATGTCCAACATCGCTTTAGTCTAGCTAGTAAGGGCACTCCTAGCACGTGGCTGTGGCAGCTTGGAGCTGCATTGATTTTAATTGTGGAAGACATATATTCTGTATGTACCCTTATTTCTTAGTTTGAAGCAAAGGGAATTTTTTTTTTTTTCTACACTAGATTTCAACTTTCAGCATTTTACAATATAATTTGACTTTTTATCCTTATTTCTCTTTCAGTGAAGCAGCAGGGAAATACACTGTTCTGTCAAGAGGATTTTGACTTTCAGGTACTGCTGCAGGTTGCACTAAAAACCATTCTGTCTTCCCAAGCAGTCTGTTTGGCTCAGTGCAATTGTGCTGCTGTTCTCTTCAGGAAATGTTCCAGAGTGATGGTCTAACATAGCAAGTGTGTTGCAGACCTTGTATTTTGTTGAATTTTGCTGTCGCTTTCATCTATATAAAATGATGCAAAACAGGCCAATGTGTTGAAAGCTCTGATTTGAGCACACTCTGCACCAATGACAGTGTAATTTTTCCCAAGTGATTTCACAATAGAAGGCCCAACCTAGAGGCAAAACAGACCTCATGCAGAACAGTAATGGAAGGAAATCAGAAAGTCTATTTAGGTATGTCCCTATTCGCAATATCGTGTAACTGTCTGTGTCATGATAAGATGTCTGAATAAAAGACCATTGGACATTTTTTCCACTCTACATTCTTTCATGAATATTTTTATATTTTCAGCACCTAATTTATGGGAAAATGGAAACCTCAACACTTTAAGTTTCATAAGGCACTCTATCAAATATTATTTCTGTCTCTAGTTATATTTCTAAAAATCTGTCCAGATCTATCCACATTCCCTCGCCACTTTTTAATCTGTTTTCAGGAAGGAAGGGACTCGGGATAAAATACAAATGACTACTTCAGCGCAGATGATGAGATAGTCTTTTTATAAGCACTATACTTGACACAGAGGTAGTTTCCCATGTATATATAATCAGACTGTACTCAGCCACTCAGTAAGAGCATTTTGGGGATAAGATACTTTTGCAACACTACAGTGGAATTTGTTCCACTAATTATTTCAGTTTTCTTTTTTTAATCAGCATTTTTATTTCAAAAGATACTGACTTCACACCATTACTTGTCATTTATACTGTAGCCCTGAAGAAAATTGTTTAGACGTCTGTTATGTTATCTTTGGAGTATTTTTCTTGCTCATCTGTATGATCACTGAATGATCGTGCCTTAGAGTTAGACCAAATATCATTGTTCCCTAAATATCTGAAAAGTAGTTCTACTCCTGGAGTCTGTAGTCAGGGATTTAGGGGCAAAAGATTTTTGAAAATGAAACTTTGGGATGCTGAGAACCCATACTGGTCAGAAATATAGGGCCGTGAAAAAGAGTAGGCAGTTTTGGTTCAAAATCCTTTGTTACAGAATGATTGTGATCATACTGGAAATATAATGTCAATGTGGTTTAATGGTTTTGCAAGTTTTATTTATAGCATTTACATTGCTAATAACTGCAAAGGGGTTTGGGGCACAGTCATGTTTATTTGCCATGTTCATTATACAACTTGTATGTTACAGTGGCCTTTTACTGAATGAGAATTGCCATATCAGGCTTTTGTTTCAAGCGAATGCAATGTTAAGTGTAAGTCTTCAGAAGCTGGTAAGTGATTATTTGAATTCTAAGCAGACAAAGTGATTATAAGCGTCCTTTAGTGCTTAACCCAAACATAGTAATACATTCCCCCCCCCCCCCCAAGTTTCAGAACTGCTCATAATTTTCATTTGTTATTTAATTCAACAGATATTAATTGAAGAAGGATCAGAAAAGTAATTCTTAGCCAGCTGTCTGGTTTCTTTGGAAAGCCAAAGCAGCTGGAGCACTATTAACATGTAACTTATCTAGAGGGCCTATTACCGTTAGTTACGCTAATGTGTGATCGGACCATTAGCTTAAGCAAACTCTCAGTCAGCATCCATTTACTTTTTCTTTCATGAATAATTCTTTCTGTGAAGGACAGGTGGCTGGCTGTAGCGTTGAGACGAGTTTGAGGGGGATGCTCCTGCTCCACTTAAGCTTCTGTTATTCTGTCATAGGATTAAAGATCATAGAATCATAGAATAGTTAGGGTTGGAAAGGACCTTAAGATCATCTAGTTCAAATCCCCCTGTCATGGGCAGGGACACCTCCCATTAAACCATATCACTCCAGGCTCTGTCCAACCCAGATTTGAATACTGCCAGCGATGGAACATTCACAACTTCCCTGGGCAGCACATTCCAGTGCCTCACCACCCTTACAGTAAAGAATTTCCTCCTCATATCCAATCTAAACTTCCCCTCTTTAAATTTGAACCCGTTACCCCTTGTCTTATCACTACAGTCCCTAATGAAGTGTCCCTCCCCAGCAAACCTATAGGCCCCCTTCAGATACTGGAAGGCTGCTATGAGGTCTCCATGCAGCCTTCTCTTTTCCACACTGAACAGCCCCCCCTTTCTCATCCTATCTTCATACAGGAGGTGCTCCAGTCCTCTGGTCATCCTCGTGGCCCTCGTCTGGGCTTGTTCCAACTGTTCATGTTGAGGACACCAGAACTGCACGAAATACTCCAAGTGAGAGGTCTCACAAGAGCAGAGTAGTGGGATAGGATCACCTCCCCCGACCTGCTTGTCACACTCCTTTTGATGCAGCCCAGTATATGGTTGGATTTCTGGGCTGCAAGTGCACACTGCAGGCTCATGTTTATTTTTCCATCAACCAACACCCCCAAGTCCTTCTCCACAGGGCTGCTCTGAATCTCTTCTGTGCGCAGCCTGTAGCTGTGCCTGGGATTGCTCTGACCCAGGTGTAGGACCCTGCAGTTGTCATGGTTAAACTTCATCAGGTTGGCACCAGCCCACCTCACAAGTGTGTCAAGGTCCCTCTGGATGGCATTCCTTCCATCCAGTGTATCGACCGAACCACCCAGCTTGGTGTCATCGGCAAACTTTCTGATGAGGGCGCACTCAATCCCACTGTCTAAGATGTTTTGCATATTCTTATCTCTGTGGTAGAGACAGGTTGCACAAAAGTGGGGCAAAACTAGTGTATTAAATAGGAGCTGTAAAATACCAAGTAATCAATATGAAGCTATTTTGGGCTAAACTGTGGATAGTCCAACACAGATCCATAATATGTAGAAAATCTCTCTTCTATGGCTGTTGCATGACTTCCTCTGAAAGCTGAAAAATTACTTGTTCACCCTTGCCTCAAAGAAGGAAGCTGTAGAAAAGATGGAAAGTACATAGTACTGTTGAAGCATTCATTACAGGCCATGCAGCAAAAGTTGGACAGCGCTTTGGTGAGCGAAGACTACTGCCCATAGAGTAAGGCAGATGCATCTGGCACACTATCCTGGGACTAGTGCTGTAGCAGGACAGTTCTGACTGTATCCTTGCCCAAATTGAAAATTGGAATTTAAGTGTTTTTGGTTTTTTTAAAGTATCTTGTTCCAGGGCACACACCAGGGTGTTAACCAGCAAACCAGATGGGCATTTCTGATTTGTCCTGTGGAAGTGTAACTGTTGGGTGGTTTCATAGTTTCAGCAGTGCAAAAAGAAGCAGCATTTGACTCATCAAGCAGGGATAGACTCAAATCCTATTACTACCAAGCTGCTGATGTTAATCCAGATGTACCAAAGTGTCCAGCAAAATGATCCATGCAGGAAACGCAACAGTTGGAAGTCCTTTGAGGTTTTCCTTTTGAACTGTTCCACATTTGTGTGTGGAGTAGTGGTATGCAGTACAACTCCATGTGTTTGAGAAAGCAAGAAATTAAAGAATGCTAATGTTTTTTTTGCCCATTTCCTTTTAAGCTGATTATTCTTAATCTTAGGGCTTCACAGAGTTTTCTAGAAAAGGATTTTTCTGACATTGAGGAAGAAAGAAGTTAGTGCTATCAGAGGAACATTTCACAAACTCAGAATTCCACCCTTCAGAGGGAAGCTATGTTGAATCATAGATGCTGACAGCATCCAGGGTCGTAAGTAGGAAGTACAAACACATGATAGCAGTACTAAAGTAACTCCATACTATTAAATCAACATAATCTTTTTATTAAGCAATATACACATGACATTAGTTAGCTTTATGCCAAGTTCCCTGTGGTGGTCTGGACAAAGTTTTAGTTCTTAGCTCTGATTTATAGGTTCTGAGTTCTGCTCTTGCCAGTTGCACTTCAAACTTTTTGGAAATCAACCTCTCTGTTTTGAAAGGTCATACTGGTGCTGGTTTAGAGCACCAGTAGAACTGGAAAACTGTTTTCATTTAAAAGTAAATTAACTGGAAAAATCTGTTTGGGAAGGGACAAAACTGTTCATGATGAGTATCAGGTTTGGGGAATAGGAATATCTGGAAAGAATAACTAAAATGCTTTTAAAAGTTAGAAAGTAAATTTTGGAAAGTACAGAACTTTTAGGCCATTTCTCAAAAGGTGGTTTTGTATAAACACTTTTTCTGAATTTGTATATGGAAAAGTAAAACATGTATTTGATTCTTCCTGACAATTTTTATATCAGGAAGTCTATCAGGAATATTTATATTTCGATCAGTGGGCTGAACTGTACACCCACACTGTGGGTTCAAAAGAACACTTTGTGAGATTTAAACAGCTCTTATAACTAAGCGTATGGTTTAAGGACCTGATGCAGCATCTTTATTTGGTTAGAGCTTTGACATTGGTTTTAATGAGTGAGTCTAAAAAAATTACAAAAATATCTCAGCCTGTGTTAGACTGAGTTCATGAGTAAGGGGTTTGATGTATGTCATTGTATATACAGCAGCAGTATAAGTGGGTACTCACTGCCAGTTTATGTATGCTTTCTAAACAACTTCCTCCTTCACATCACTGATGTAAACCCCCTATGACTGAACCCTTTCTTGTGGGAATCTCCTTGTTTTCTCCAAGAAGAAGCCCTTTTAAAAGAAATATTCTGTGTTAAAATACTATCTGTCTATTGTAAAGTAGATTTTGAAGTGAAATTTGAGCTGTTTGCACTTTAGGTTTGCATCTTGGCATTCAAGAACTGCATCAACTGTGCTCTGTTAGATGACACCTATGGAAGCAGTTGAGAGAAAATTTTCAAGTCAGGCTTCATTTAATTCTCACAATCTTGATAACAAACTCGTAGAGAAAATACAAACCCTTTTGCAAGCTTATTTTTCTGCTCTGTGGTTTCATTACTAGCAGTTGAAATCTTTCAAATTCCTGAAGCTAACGGATGACTGATTACTCAGTGTTGCAGCAGAATAAATCTCTTGTAACCATAATTAAAGAGCACGTGTTCCACACTGCCCAGTCAGTGGGCATTAATGTGTTGCAGTGAGGAAGCAGACACCTTACTGATTACCAGCAATTTCCTAATAAATTGAAATAATGAATGTATGCTGAGTTTAAACCTACTGAAAATTTTTTTAGAGTTCTGTCTTTTTCAAAGTCACTTCCAATTAAAATAGCCTTAAAAAAAAAATCGACTTCCACAACCAAATATGTGTGGTTCTCTTACAGTTAAATAAAAGGTTTTGCCTGGAATCACAGTCTTCTGAAGTAAGGCTTTTTGGGAGCAACAAGTGAAAATGTATCTCTTTATGCCTGTACTTTACAGATTTCCTGTCCTGTTTAACACTGAAGTGATGAGAACAGTGAAGGAGGCACAAGTTCTCACATCCCCACTTTGATATAGCAATGGAAAGCTCTGTCAGTATTGGGGGATCAGCATTATTTGTGAAGATACCCAGCGCCTGTTCCACCTTCTTGGTCTTCTCTCCAGCCCTTGGAAATAAGACTCCTGGGACACGCTACCAGCATGGCTTCCCTAACCCATGTGGTCCTACAGAGGGAAAGCACAATCATGCTAAGGTGTACTGAAAAGCCATAGATTCTGGGGCTGGTTTATTATTTTGGTGGACTACTCACAGGCTGGCAGCAGTAGATGGTGTGGGCATTTTACATCCATGGCTTGCTATTCTTAGCTGTAGGCAGCCATATCCATGAGGAAGATCTGTGTGTTTTGTGGTAAAGGACCCTAGCAGAAAGGCACCATGCCCACATGTGGTATCTGTTTACCTTAGCTCAAGAGAGATGAGCTCTGTGCAATTCCAGGACATGAGATTTTCTTTTGCTCTTGCCATTTTTAATACATTGGGCAGATAGATTTTTATGTCCTTAGGCTCCTTTGCCCTAGGACTTTTAATAGCAGCCTTGACTTTCGTGTCTAGAGCAGCTTCCTTGAACTTACTCCTCCAGGCCTTTTTAAATCATGATCCCTACAAGAGCTTAGTCAGCTAATGAGGAAATAATGACCTGATGATGAGGAAGCTAAAAGTATCTACTTTCATATATATGCATTTAATGTATGTAACTTACAAATTTTAAATATATTTTGCTTCTTTCTCTTTATATGATGCTTGTTAGCAATATTGTAGGGGGTTGCTGCTTTTGCTGCATTCTAACTACATTTGTACACAAAATAAAATGGTCAATATAATCACAGCAGTGAGCTTGTGTACAGGTTCTTTTGTCAACAGAACTTTTATTAATAGGATAAAGTTTGGTTTTTTTAAGTACAGTGGTTCAGCAATTGGGTCGACACACGTGTAAGTGCACAGGGACTTGTTATTGCAGTCATCTGTTGTGGGGAAATTTATTATATAAAAGTGGAAACTTTGAGAAAATTCCTGTTTTGGAAGGAAATTTTGGTTCTATAAAAGAACTGACATCAGATCAGTGATTCCCCTGGAGGTTTAACACTGGTACATTACTGACAGTGCTCTAAACATCTCCAGCATGAGTACCTCCGAGGCATTTCCAGGAGATGGCAGTGAATGTCACTGTGCCTCCTCAAAGCATCATTCCTACTTGCAGAAAAAGTTAGAAATTTGCTCATTGGAATAAATGTTTACAGTTTGTTGAGTCAAGAAATCCAGCTGTCAGTCAACTTCCACATTCCTGACTTCAAGATTTGCCTTCAGTTTGCAAAAATTTGGCTCACAACTTATACTTCCTTTTGTATTTGGCCTGCATTTACCACAAATTGGTTATAAGTCACCAGCAGTGATGAAGTGCACTTTCAGACTCGTATCCCCTCAGTTTGAGCATCAGTAAAGCTGTGGAACTTAAAGCAGAATGAGTAAGGTAAAAAGGTAACATGTCACCATAATTAAGGTAACAAATCATATTTATAGTATATCTAGGCCTAAAAGTGCCAGACCTTGGTTAATAATCGATTGTAATTACTGTTAGGAATTAATGGCTTTCCTGAATTGCTGATGTGAAAAATCATTCAGAGGCATTTTCCCACACCTTTCTTGAGGTGCCACTAACTTGATTTTGAAGAGAATTTAGCATTTTAAAAATCATCTTACAATCCCTGTATTATCTTTACTTCCTTTTTGAATTTATTTAATGAGGGCAAATGCAGTAATAGCTCAAGTCAGTGTGTTGACCAGTCTGCTTCACTGTAGTTTCTTTTGTGTTCTGTCAAGCCCGCAGGAACAGGTTTGCATCCCACAATGATACCAGAAATACTCCATAAAACTGGACTGTCTGTATAAGCAGAGTCAGGAGAGCTAGATACACCGAGGTGACCAGAGAAATGATCAGGTCTGAGTTAGGCTTGAGTAGAGAGGATGACCAGTATGTATTTTATTGGATTTATTTATAGGAACAAACTCTCCTCCCCCGCCCCTAATTTGCTGTGTGTTAGATGTTTGTTCATATTTAAAATGTTTTGTTGTATTTTTTGTTAATTTTCAGTGCAGTTGTTTCCTCTCTCAGTTGCATTTAATGGGTCTGTAAGATATGTGTTGCTGACACTAGGTGTCACACTAAGAATGCTTCTTTCCCACTAAACGAGTATACGCTCTTCCCAGAATATCCTCTCAAATCGGAATCCTCGAGGTCAGCAGGAGTTTTTGCATTGATTTTAGTGCGGCTGAATTTGTGCCCTTGACGCTTACCTTGATTCACTTCTCATAGAACTGCAAGACGTGGACACAACTGCAGTTTGGCAGCCACTTGGATTTTATGTCCCATTCAGTGTCTGAGAAGCTAACTATGGAAAAAGACATTTGCCTCCCAATCTTGCCCAGACATTTCCAGTATTTGGATACAGAGTTCAAAATTCACACTGGATTTTCCAATACAATATTGTAGTTCCATAAATAAAGTTCAGATGAGAAGCTCTCAAAGAAACATTCAGCAGGACAGAGTCTATCTAGGTGTGCGTATTGTAAACCCCCACATCAGTAAACTGGTTCCCTGGACTTTGGCTGGAGATGCATTATTCCATGCTTCACGCTGAGCCCTGAGATCCTCTGAACCTACAGCCACTGCCTCTGCCGTTTGCAAGGAGTTTAATGGGGAGACTTCCATGGCACATATATGGATTGGAGGGCAGTGAGAGGGGTGGGAAAACTAGCCCATTGGTAGCAGATAGGATTATTGTGCACTAATTGTGCAAAGTTCAGAGAGTCAAAGCTTCCAAATATTTTGCCAGGAGCTTCTCAATGTACAGGTATTTATGTAAGATCTAATCTAAAGCTTGTAGAAGTACAAAAGCCTGTGTATTGATGGCGGTGTACTTTGGATTAGGCACTAAGTGCAGACATGAAGACAGGTCTGTGCCTGAAGTGTTTCCAGTTACGAACAGAGGAAATAAATAGATGGAAAGATGGATGAGAGAACTTTAAAGCTCTGTATTTATTTTTCATTTGAGCTTTTCTCATTTGAGTAAGCAGTTTATTCACCAGGTGTCTTATGGCAGCTTGTGCTGATAAATGCAAGAACTTAATTTTGGAAGCTTCTGAAAGCTTTTAAAGATAAAGCCTTTACGTGTTCTTCCAGCCTCATCTTCTGAGAAAAGGGTTTAAATCCTAAGCACTTGCAATTCTCCAGCAACATGTGATAGACTCATGTTGAAAGCACTATAAAACTTGTTTACAGGGACTCAGAGAGTGAAAAATTGTTTCTTTGAAAATACCACAGAGGAAGTAGGGTCTGACAGGTCCAGAGCCTGATTTTTTTCCTGTCTCACAACAGGGTTAATGTATCAGTGTGGACATTCCTGTCACCTCTGGAAAGCCTTTACACCAGCTGTGCACGTGGGCCACAGAACAAAAGAGGGATACAAGGCAATGGACAATGCTATTTCCATTCCATTCGCCTGCTTCTTGCTGTGTTCTGTGGATTTAAATATCAGAAAGGAATGTCTGTTCTAGTGTTCCTCCCTCACTGTCTGTCTTGATGCTAAGAACAGTGGTGGGACAGACAGAGCTATATCCCATATTCCTCCTCCTGAGGTGAGACAGGTAGCAGAGAGGGAGGTGGATCTTATTGGTCTGTTAATACTGGGGGACTTTTACCTATTTGCTTTGTCTTGTATCGCTCTGATACATGGAAAATTTGAAAGAGCTGTTGGTGGTGAAACATGTTCAATGTATGTTAAAGGCATCTGAAATTTTTGATGCTTGTCTTGTCCTGTTGTCAGTTGATTTGAATTTGGTCTGTGAATTGTGTTTGCAGTAGCATAAATTAGATAAACAGACAGGTTCTATGGAGCAAGGCCTTCTCAAGTAGCAAGTAGAACATGGTGGCAGGTCTCATGTTCTGGGATCAAGGCTCATGGTTTTGGCCATTACACCAAACTTTGGATGTATGCATAATAAAAAGTCAATGTTGTGCAGAAATGGTCAAGCTAGTGTTCTGGACTCTGGTTCTGCCCACATGTATTAGTTATTCTGTCACTTCCTTACATCAAATCAGACCTAGACAGAATGTTGGTTTACAGTGCTCTGCATCCCCAACATTTGAAGATAATGCTTGAGAGACAGTGCCTTACAAATATTATAGAAAAAAAGTCTCTTTTACTGTCCAGTTTTGTCCTTCTCTATGCAAAGCATACAGTGAATGTATAAAACAGGATTTTGCACGCTTGCAGGTAACATGGATGTCGTAAACTGTAGCATGTTCAATGGATTCTGCTTCAGATCATGTAGGAGAAATGCAGGAGGCTGCATAAAACATGACTACAGCCTTAAGTGAAGGAGAAGATGGTCCTAGGAGAGCCTGAGGGTGGTATTAGTAATGATGCTGCTGCTTTTGCTGGCTCTTGGTGTCACCACATAAGCTTCTCAATATCTTTGGGTTGGAGATAGGGGTTGCATTTCCCCCCCACACACACTGCAGACCCATCAGCTATGAGATGGCAAACAGGAAAAGTCATGTTGTTTTTCTCTTCCACAGATCACACTACTCTTGGTAGATGAGGACAGCAGTTCTGCAGGTCAACTGTATGCTTGACACCACTGTTCAACTGGAAGAAATAGTGACAAGAGTTGCCAGGGCAGGATATGAGGTAAATCTGATGCCTGGTAGTTCTTGTGCCTTGTGCTATATTCTAAGCTGGATGAATAATAAAAGCATAAATGTACACAATATTATTGTGTATTTAAGACTGTTTCAGCTTTAGCTGTGCAGTCTTGATAACTGTAGAGACCAGAATGTGCTTTAGGATATGTCAGATGTGTCCTCATCTCTACTACACCTGTTGTGTCCTACTGGGATTTTGCTGTCCACCACGATTTTTCATGTCATCCCAAATTTCAAATCCTCTAAAATCCACTGAAGCTCTACCATGATGCAGTGGAGGATCATTATTATGCATCTACTCATACACGTTTGGAAAAAGAAGAGGCTCATGAAAGGAAACAATGCTTTATGTATGTCTGAGATCTTGTTTCCCTGTTCAGTCTGTTTGTTTCACATGTATGAGCAGTGTCTATCCTTGGGCAGCTGCACAAAATTCATCACAGACCAGTTTCTTCTTGATTATTTAGTTTCCTAATAGTAGCCATCTAGGGGCAAACACTTCTCAAACCGCTGAGTCTGAACAAAACCCCTATAACATTTGGAGCAATTTGGATTCAAAATGTTTGGCTTGGATCAATTTCTGTATCTCACTCTAGAGGCCTTCTTCTTCATTAGTAGTGCATTAGCTGTAATAGTTACCTTGTGCTGCTTCTGGTGCCTCTCTCGCCTGCACAAAAGCTCTAAGAAATTGTGTGATGCTCTGAGCATCATTGCTGCAGCCAGTGCAAAGTAGGAACCCAAGCTAAGCTGATCAGCTTCTTTCTGCTGATCCATTCTGACCGCTTTTAGACTGGTTTCTGAGGCATTAAAATCTCCTTATTATAGAAAGGCAACAAAATTGAGCGTTGTCTGAGGAGCAGCGCCTGAGTTCTGAAAACAATGTTTATCAACAAATAATAAATTGGCAGTGCAGCAGGTAATGAAAGCTAAACATGGTATGCTGTCATGTGGCTCTCAGCAGAGCTGACGCTCGACTCTGTTTCTTAATGTACTGACACAGTTCCAGTGTCAGTTATGTTTTTGATTGCTGATGCTGCAGGTCCTTACTACTTGTTTCACTTTGCTCATTTTGGAGCTCAACATTTGCATTGTGAAACCATTCAAACTCATGAATTAAACTGTCTCTGTGGAATGCTGAGGCGCAATGCAAATCTGCTACATGACTCTCATAGGAGATCAAGTCAATGAGGCTTCTGTCTTCTATCACACTTCCAGGCTATTTCCATTATATGAAGAAAAGAGACTAATTTGCTAATAAATACAATTCTGTTATGTCTGTTTCTTTGAGTGGCTGCATGGGACAGACCTATAAGTATTGCTTCACCTGATGCTGTATTATTTCACTACAGGCTGATCCACACTGCGAAGGACACACTCGTAAGAAAGAAGTAGCAATATGTTTATTGATATAAAACAGCGATTTAACAAAGATTGATAGTAAATGCAATGCTGGTTTAAAAAGTTTTGATGGCAAGGTATGCTTGAGTGTTTACTGCATAGAGGACAGGGTCAGACAAAACTATTAGGGAGACCCTCCCATTGAGTCATGAGGTTCTGAAAGGACCCACTTGCTCTCTAAATTCGTCTCAGAGAGGGGTCTAGGTGTGGCTAGATCCACACTTAGTCGCAGACTTCAGCAGCAGTTGATGTCTAAAGGATTATATGTGCACAATCAGTCACTGTATCACTTAGCTAAGATTTCAGAGTTTATCATGCTATGAATCCACTTACTGAGAATCTGTTGTGGAAAGAATCTCTCAACTTGAAGAAATAACCCTGATAGGCTTCCATACTCAAGGGGAGAGCCTGGTGTGCAGCCCGCTTGCCATGCAGAAGGGCAAAATGGGCCCTCAGCTGTCCACGGTTTATGGAGTGAGATAGTTGACTCTCAGTCATATTTGCTTGCTGATTAGAGAAGCCATTTTTTTCCAAACTTGGTTTGAGTTGGACCTCGATCAGGATTATGGTTGGGTGGGGGGGCTGTGCACATTGCTCAGATTAGCCTTTGGATATTCTGTCTCCCACATATCCACTTTGAGTTAGATGCAGTCACCACAACCACATGCATCCATTACGACTGGTGATTATCACTTGAGCAGAGTTACAGGCAATAAAGTTCAGGCTGAGAGGTGAAGCACACTGCCACACCTGTTAGGCAAAGTTAGCACATCTGCATTGTTCCACCTGTTTCATATCCTCTAACATGTCTATAAAGTCCTGAAGAGTGTGTGGTGGCTTTAAATGCTGATACCCAGATTACAGAAAAGAAGGACTCCAAAAGGAAGTCCTGTATATGTACAGGACACTGGGTACTGCTGTGAGCCCATAACTTAGAGCTTTATGATGGAAATGTAAGCTAGAAAGAGGTAAGGGAACCTTCTCAGAATGTATTAGATGCTAACTATGAAACTAACTGTTGTCTCCCTAAGAAGACATTTGGGTGAGATTCCCCTCAGTGCAGAGCATAGCAAGCAGTATATGAAAGACAGAGCAGACACAGTATTCCAAGTACATAAAAATTTGATAGCAGGTTTGCAACTCTGGATTAAAATTAAACAATCAAATTAATTTGAGTCTCAATTTTTCAATTAGAATGCAAGGGCAAAATGCAGGGCAAATCATCACTATATAAACACATTTTTTTCCAAAAGATCGCTTAATTCCATCTGCATATACCTTACAATGCCTTGAGTTTAAACAATAATAAAAAATATCTCATGCAGATTTCTATTTAACCCTAACTCTTCTCCCTTCCTCTCTCTTATTCGTTTTAGTTATACAGCTCTGTTTCTTACTGTAACTCTTCTCTTTTAGCAGGATTCCCTTTCTTCTGCTTATAGTGCCAGTAATTTCCTCACCTAATATTTCCTTCTGCCCCCCCCCCCGAGAACTTTTTTGCTTCTCATATAGCTGTAAAACCAATGCTTCAGTTTGATCAATGAGTTTTGTGGTCCTGACCTACTGCCTGTGATATTGCAAGCAGCATCTTAGAAATGCACTTCTTTTGATCACTTGAGAAATGTTCAGGACTAGGTATGCTCAGTCTTTAGAAACACTTTGAGGTGTGGATACATGAATATTTTTCCTTCTGGCTTGAAACATTTCCAAGCTGCCAATTTTTAAAGTACTCAACAAACCAGTTGGAAGAAACAGATGATCTTTTTTTGCCATTAACTTTCTCCTGTGATTTGGCAGAGTTGCCATCAATGAAAAGGAAATGTAGAAACAGGAGGACAGATTGCATCCATTTTAGAGACCCAGGATTGTGGCTTAAGAAGACATCAGCTGCAGTCTTCTTTTTCTTTTTTTTACCGTTTCTCCTCCTCTACTTAACTGTGCCTAGAAGAGTGTTCCCATTTTGGTGTCTTTCACAATCTTTTTTAATGAGGCACAAAAGTGCCCATAAAAACCTCATAGAAAACCCAAAGCACAGAGCAGCACTTTTATGTAACCCCACTGCTGGATGGCAAGCTGCCACCTCCTGCCCCCACTCATCTCCTCTGACTGATCATTTTGGCACCGCCTTACTTCAACATGAGACTTATTTACTTAAATTTACTTATTTTGCTTTTTGAAGTTAAATTTGACGATAATTTTCCCACAGAAGCTTCCATTAACTTTGCTTAGGATGCTTAGGATGTATGCTGATTATGTCTGTACATGTGACTTACTGCTTGGCAGAACGTCATTTCTCTGCTGGCACTGAATGTATGTTGTGTGTAGTTGTTCTGTTGCTTTGACCTTGAAGTCTGGCATTTCAGAGGCTTCCAGATGCCACTTCTCCACCTACTCAGTTGGAATCTATGGATGTCACTACATTTTTGTGTCCAGTTCTGTTGTGGCAAGACTTACACAAACTAATCCTCTTGTACAGGTAACAGCAACAGAGGCATTTCTAAGTCACACATGACTTGGTATTACCTGTTGTTGTAATCTTAGACTAATGATATTTCTGAGAAAAAAGGAGAAAGATTTTGAGGGTAGAAGCACTCCAGAATATTTCTTTTGAATATGAGATCATGAAAAGCAGCACGTGCACTGCCCTGTAAGCACACATACTTTGCTGTCTTGTGGCTACCTTTTCTGGGCTTTCTATATACCGATGTACCTGGAATGCCAGAAGAAAAACATTAGATAACCTGGTCTTTGCAGAACCCTTTGTTGTGCCTTTTCATGCTCTTGTGATTGGCCTGTTCCTACCCACAACATAGATAAGAACGTAGCGTGGAAGGAAGCATGGCAAAGCCAGCACCAGTGCACCTCTTCTTCCATGATATGAGTTAAAGTTCTTAGCTTCCTTCAGTGCTAGGCTGACTGCACAGCCACACAGAAACAGTGTGCTAGGCAGGAGAATTTTTCTTTGTCCTACAGATCAGTCCTACCTGAAACTGTTGCTATAGTGCTACTTTCATCTCCTTCATAAGCCAGAACCAAAACAATACTTCTCCAGACCCCTGGCTTTCTAAAGCAATATAAGCCCCTTTCTCTACCCATTCCTGTATCTACATCTTTGTTCTCATCTACACTTTAAAAGTCATTCAGAGATACTCCACTTCTGAGCTGGAGCATAAACATGCATGAGTTTAGTTACTGGCAGACATGAAGATTGAAATTCTGTGTTTATTTGGCTATCGAGTGGAACATAAGCACGTATTCTAGTGGTTGAAGTGTTCTACAGCTGGAACTGTCTATAGCCTATCTCTAGACTTGATAGGGCAGATTACTCTTAGTGTCTTTGCAAGTGCTTGCTAGTGGATTGGCACAATGCAGTTTTCCTATTTCAGCTGCTTAATTAGATACAATTCTGTGCCTAGTACAGAAGCAATGGATGTCGTCAATGATGAAGCAAAACTGAATGCGCATTCAGCTCTTAGCCTGTTATCTAGGTACATTTGTTTGCATACGATATACCAACAGGATCTTTATTTGGTTTTACTTTGAAGGGCCGTGGATGCTTAACTTTGCAATGAAAGCAGTTCTTCCCACTACATTGAAATTGTGGACCTGGTTTTAATAATGCCATTAGAGAATGACTGTGATTCTAATTTCAGTTTTCATACTCTTGAATACCTACATATTCTCCAGTGCTTTGGCTTCAATAAGTTGTATTGATTCAAGCTTATAATTTTGCACTAACACAGAACTGTATTAGAAGCAACTTCAAAACTAAGATTGCCATATTGAAATCACATTAGTTTCAATGTAGATTTCAACAAGTAGGTTCCTAGGCTATATCATTTTATATGTATAGGTGAATACAGTAAATTTATATATGGCTTATGCTAATGGTAAATTAATATTGTATTTTTATTTGAATCTTCCAGCTAATGAATCTGATGAACATTGTATTCACTAGCTTTACGCTGGTAACTGGTGATGCATTTGTTGCAGATTTGATCTCTCAGCCCCAAAGTGGATAATAGGGATTTTCTTATTCAGAGGTGTATCCTTATGTTTCATGTGTTTGTCATCCACAGACATCTTTTTGAGATCATGGAAACCTTTAGTATCCATGCTGTCCTATGACAAGACTTTCAACTACACATAATGTCCAAAAGACACTCCCTGGGGTTGGGGTAGGGGTTTTGCACCTTCTCTGTACCTCATATGACTTTATAGATCCCTGTTATAGTTCCTTCAGTTATTTCCATTTTGAGGGATCCAGGTTGATGTAACTGTTCCTTGCCTGACAGCTGTTGCCCAGTTTTCGTCATTACTGTTGCCAACTATGTCACTTTTCCAGTCTCATTATGCAGTCTTTGGATCTGGGATTACTGCCTACTGTATTAGGGCATTACTGCATATTTTTGTTTTCTTTCCTATTTCTTTCAAAATTATTGGTCATTTTTTGCTTGTTTTTATTTTTACCACTGCAAGGCACTGAGATGATATTTTTATAAGAACTATTTACTATACCTTTGAGATTCTGTTCCTGAGTGGTAATAGCCGGCTCAGAGCTCCTCATTCACTTTATAAAGTTAGAATTGTCTGGGTTTTTTCCTGACATTACTTCGCATTTGTCATTATTGAATTTCATTTGGATTTTTATTGCACAGTATTGTGAAGTCCTTCTGTATCTCCTCATAGTCAGCCTTCCTTTTTACTTCTCTGAATGATTTAAAATTCGTCACTTCAATATCTGTGATCATTTATGAATATGCCAAATCATACAAGCCTGAGTGTACATCTCTATGGGGACTTCATTGGTGAGTCTTCTCTTTTGTGAAAATTAACCATTTGCTGTTCCCTTTAGTCAGGCAACCAGCTATATGATGACTTTTCCACTAATATCAAGGCAGCTTTTTTTCTCTAGGAGCTCCTTAAGGGGGTCTTTATGAACATCTTTTGGAGAGATAAGTAGTTCATATTCATCATATATGAATCACAAGATTCATGTACCTCTCCTTGACTCTTTCCAAGAACTGGCAGAGATATGTGAAACATTACTTGCCTCCAGGAAAGCTGTACCAGCTCTTCTCAGATATGTAATAGTATTGACTCCCAGCCATGTGCAGTGGACCAGGTCCTGAGTACCAGAGCACTCCAAAGAAAATGTGCTGAAAATAATGTATATACAATGGTAATATACAAAAAATGATTTTAAACTTAATGGGAGGGAAGAAATAATAACATTAAATTTTTAACATGTTTTAAAATTTTAAGAAACACCAACCTGGTGAGAGCTACATATTATTTGAGAATCAGACATAAGTTGCAGAGAAATGTGGCTGTCATATCTATAGATAGGCATCTCGGTTTGAGTCAGGGTCAGAGGAATGCTGCTTGGGGCATCTAATCACCAGTGTGAGGCTACTTCAGCAGAAATAAGGCAGTGTTTTGTAGTTAGCTCCTTTTCTTGCCAGTGTCTATCTCCTCTGATTCTTCTTCTTCTGGCATTTCTGTTTTTGCCTGTCTATGTTAAACTTTTAATTTATAAGCCATAATACAAGCATTCAGAAATCCAACTGAAAAGGTCTACAAAGGTCTGTTACTGTCTCTCCTTTAGCAGTCTTTGTGTATTTTCCCTGCTGATTGTTTGGGCTGGAAGCAATCTGCTCTGTGCTTTTCCAGTATTTGGCATAATGGGGTCATGGGTTTTGAGTAGAGTTCCTAGGTACTACTGAAAGTTTTTCAGGGTTTGTCCAGATGCCCACTAATCCTATTCACTGCTACAGCATTTTGCACAGTATGGTCTTATTCCCCTGATGTTCCCTGGGTACCTCCTGGAAGCACATTATGTTTGTTAACGCTAAGGCAATTTTAAGTGAGTGATTACACCCTGCAATGCTTATTTCATCTGTTTTGTAGTTGAATTCCTTTAGCACTGGTCCTGATTTCTTGTTACTACGCATTATGTCACTCTGACCAAAACCTTTTTCTTTATGCACTTCGATTTGAGACAATACTGTATCTGCTATCGTGTTTCAATGTGGGACTCTGCATAATGAAAAATGGGTGTGAAATCTTCATCTAACTTTTCTGCTGTGGCCTTCCTTACCTTGTGGGCTCTGTTACATTTTTATCACCTATTAGCCTTAGGGAGTATCTGATCAGGTTCCTCTTAGTTTTAGAGCTTTTTGAGAATTGTTCCTCAGACTTTTATTGGCCTATCTTACAGGATTTTTGCATTTAATCTGTGAGAGTTTTTTTTCAGATTTTCTTGTTTGGTAGAAATGTCAAATCTTTTAAAGAAGGACATCTTAATCTAATATACTTCCTTGATGAAATATTCAATCCTACTAGTCTTGGGTGTTTGAAGGGTCAGGAGAGGATGAAGGGAGGTTTTAATAGGTGCTGAAAGGGCTTTATATTATCTCTTCATACTTATTGTTTTCAGAATGCAGAGTTGGTTTTGTGGCATTATTAAGCAACATTTTAAATAAAGATTCTTATCAAAGAGAAAAAAATAATACTGGACTCTCTAAGCATGTATTATGGTTTTAGCCCACATACCTGTGAGTGAATATTATACATAGTGCCATTTAAAGTTTCCAGTTTAGACTCCAGTGGACTAGAAGACAGCAGTCTAGAAAATCTCCAGGATTTCTAGGAATGAAAGAATGACAAGCAGACCTTTTCAGACAGCCAGTGCAGTATCTCGTTTTCACTACAGTAGCTGTGTCCTGTAGTGCTGTGACAATCTGCCAAGCAGTACGAGATGTCTGAGCTTCTTATTCAGTTTCCCAGTGAAGACAGAATCCGTGATGCCAATGTGTAGTTATTTATGTAGATACTTCACACCTGAAAGCTGGCCAAATGAGATGAAAGCCAATTTCTTTTTCTAGACACTGCTCAAAATGTGTACCTGGCTTGCAGGAAGCAACTTGGCAACAAGCATTTGCTATTTTACCTCAGGTGCAAGGACAGTGGGCAACAGATTTACTTTTACATGTGTGTGTGCAGCAGCTAACATGGCCAGGCTCTGTTGCAGGCTGAACAAAGATCTAAATTTATTGTAGCAGAAAATATGGCAGGGGGACATTCACAACTGCTTATATAATTTTCCCAACTTGTATCTATGTTTAACTACAAAGAACAGTAAGATTGAAGGCTCATTTACAAGTTCAGGTTATTAGGTGAGAGTACTCTGTACTCTTTCATCACAGATGTTTTGCCACTGGCTGTAACATTTCTTTCCTTCTCTCTCTTCCATTTCTCCTCACTCATCTTTCAGTTCACCTTGAAAGGCACCAAGGGTTATGTATGGCAAATTCCACTAGCTCTCTAAATTGGCAGTGATACTAATAGCACTAGCACTGTTACAGCTGCTGCTACTAGCAACAGAAGTCAATGTTCTGGTCTCCTGAAGTCTTCTGCATTCCGTAACACTACTGTACAACAAAGGAACCAAAGGATACTCTGATTTTATTTTTGTTTTCTCTGCACCTGCTTATTTTGCTGATAGGTAGGCAGGGGACAGGAATGAGAAATGATCCTCCTTGCTACTTGAGAACAGAATTCCCTGACAACAGAATTTTTTTGCTAGTTAAATACTAGTACATTTACCTAAATGGGAAGAATTTTCCATCAAATGCCAGTTTCAGAGCCATACATACTGAAATTCTACCATCAAATGTGGAACGATAACTATCATACAGTTACTGCGGCTTGTCATGATTTTCATTGCTCCCATAATCTATAGAAGGATTTTGTTACCTGCCCAAGAGAAAACAGTGTGTCATTACTCAAGATGCTGCATGTGTAAAAGAGAAAGGAAATTGAGAAAGTAAATAACTGGCTTTTAAGGTAGCTGTTGAAACCAGAAAAATAAAGAATTAAGAATGTTGCATTGTAAGTCATTTTCATGCAACTAAAACTGGTTTGCAATGGGGAGAAGATGAGAAATAAATTATGCAAAGAATTAATTTGTTAATCCGCAAATAAACTATATAAACATGATTTCTCAGGGATCATACAGAAGTGGTTTGATTTTTTAAATTCACACTGCATTAATAAATATAGGCTTGTTTTCTGATTTCATGTTGAAGAACCACTTATTTTTATCAGGCAATATTTTTTTGATTCTCAGTTGCTCCCTCACACTGACTCAGTTTCTATCCAGATGTGGCTTGGCAAATTTGAACAGCTGTAAGAACTCCCCTTTGTTTGTCCATACAAGTCTTGACAACTTTTAATTAAATGTGTTTGTGTATCAGCTCTCATAATAGACCTCTGATACATGATTGGGTCCCCTTGGTACTGCCATAATAAACTCAGGAATATTTGACAGGGTTTAATGATTTCAGGAGACAGAATATAACAATTGCTAGAGTATACCATACATAGTCTGTCCCCTGCCATGCCCATGCTCAGCAATTCTAGGCTTGATAATCTGGGCTGTATTTCTGTCTCATTCTTACACATTTAGGACACAATAGTGTATTTTTAATGGTTCTTAGTGCAGTCTGCATAGGATTAGGATGCTGTAGTGTGGACCAGGCAAGTCTTCAAGGAGCAATGCAGCCAATAAGACAGAGATGTGCCTAACTTGTCCTGGTGCAACCGAGTGGGTGGGGAGCTCCAGAGTCTGTTTCTCAGAAAGCATCCCTCAGCTGTCTGTATACAGTGAACTGTGATCAGTTTGGGACACTTGTACAGTGCCCCTGGTTCTGCAAGAAGAGACTGTGGATTCACAGTAGTTATGCTACTGTTATAAATCCAAACCAGCCAATTTACTGCCTTCTACTGTTGAAGCAGTTGAGTTCTGATTGCAGACTCTGCAGTGTGGTGTAAGCTCTGTGGAGGCTATAGGGTCTCAGGGCAGACCTTATAGCAGCCTTCCAACACCTGAAAGAGGGCCTACAAGAAATCTGGAGAGGGACTTTTTACAAGGGCATACAGTGACAGGAAAAGAGGGAATGGCTTTAGACTGAAAGAGGGTAGATTTAGATTAGATATTAGGAAAAAAATCTTCACTATGAGGATAGTGAGATGCTGGCACAGATTGCCCAGAGAAGCTGTGGCTACCCCATCCCAGGAAGGCCAGGTCAGAGGGGGCTGTGAGCAACAAGGTCTAGTGGAAGATGTCCCTGCTTAAGGCAGGGGGGTGGAACTGGGTGAGGTGTAAGGTCCCTTCTAACCCAAACTATTCTATGATTATATGATTTTTTTAATTAAAAATGAAACTTCAGGCATGGCTTGAACAAGTGGGAGGTTAAAGCCTGGATGTGGACTGGCTATTTGACTCCTTCATGAACAGGAAAATAAAATAACAATTTACTGCAACTTTTACACTGCCATTTTTATTGTGCACAATTTACACAGGAAGCAACACTTTTCAAAATAGTGCAGTCACTGATGTCCTCAGTGTTGCAGTCCTATGGCTCGAGGCTTGCACGGAGCTTTGTTTGCAGGTGTAGTGGCCAGAGACAAGCCATTATGGATACAGACACCACTAGGAACTGTACTGGAGGAAGCACTATGAAGAATAGCAAATGTATAGCTAAATGCACTTATTTTTATTTAAGAGGAGGCAGTAGGACTGAGCTCATTGAAATACATCAAGCACAGAGTAGTTACAGGTAAATACAAAGCTATATGAGATATAAAAAAATCCCTTTCTAATTTAAATACTCAATTTTCATTGCTGTAAAATCTGATACTATCCCTGTTATTCATCATTATTCAAGACTGTCTCTAAAACAAGAGAAGAATCATACCAAGCTATAAAGGATGAAAATGATGGACACTTTAGAGGCTCGAGGGTGTGTGTGTTAGAAAGTAAAGAAGGAGATACTTAAAAAGAGATGTGAATTCATTTAGTCATTAAACCCAGAAATATATTATTAGAAATCATGTGCAATTTACTGCCTTTCCTTGCTACTGCTTGGATGTTTTTTGTTATCGATCACTCCATTATGAAGCTACTATGTGATGTTTCTGGATATGACTTCTTTTGTCTTAAGGAGAGAAGCGGAGATATGGAGTAGCTATAGAGCTAATGATTGCCCTCTGAAGGCAGATTCTGTGTGCGGTGGTTTCAGGAATATCCCCCTTTCTCATATGGTACTCCACTGTATGTAGAAGTAGTTTAAAGAGACACAGGATTTTAGGTTTGGATTTCTTTGTTTGTTTGTTTGTGCATTACCAGAAAAATGCTCATACCTGTGTTACAATTGTAATGCAGCCATTGTCTGGCTTTAGCTAGATGATGCCCAGGTCTAAAGCTTGGTGTAACTCATTCTTGCATTGAAACAAAATTAATAACCCAGCTGAGTTCTACAGTTCCTTTCGCAGACCCTTCACTCTTCCGTTGTATATTGCTTTGTTTTAAAATCTGTCTCCTATTTCATGTTGCAGTATTGGTTTCCCTCCTCACATATACTTCTTCCTTCTGTCAGACCTATTTCTTCTCTGAGTTATTCATGCCTTGCTCTTCTCAACGGTTATCTTTCTTCATCCACCTGCAGCAGATCCAGTCTGTGTCTTGTGCAGGGACTTAGACATTCTATGTTTTGAGCCATCTAGGGATAAAAGAATCTCATTTGGTTTAAAGTTACTTAAGCTTCCTCAGTTAAGATCCATCTCACAAAAACAATTCTATATAAACAAGTAATAACACATTATTATTTACTGTATAATAAATCCACAAACACAGTAGAGAGAAACTTGATGACCAATAGATTTTTTCTATCTGTAACTTTTATTAATGAGCCCTAAAAAAAGTGCACTGCTTGTTAAGTCTTAATGCTTAATGATGCTAGTGTCACTAAACAGCAAATGTATATGCTCCATCTGGTTTATTACAGAATACAAAAGAAAGGCTAAACAAATCCTACATTTAATTCACTCTTTACATTAGCACAATAAAGTAAATTAAAATGGACGATTGATTGTCTTTGGGAACATTATCATCAGGGCTGATAATGCACTAAATGAAAAGCTATTTAATTGTATTCTTCCCTGTGTGCCTCAGTCAGTATATCATGAGCCAACGAATGCCATTTATTTTATTCAGAAGAGGAAAAAAAATTCATTTATCCAGTTTGACCATTTCTCCCTCTTCAGAAATGCTTGATTTTCTTTGAAGCTTCTTTAGATAAGAAAATTCTAAGAATATTTTAAATTGTTTAGAACCATCTGGCATTGTATACAGCTTTTAGCATTATCTTAACTAGGCTTGGTGCAGTGCAGGGCATCAGTCAGTACAATAAAGCATGCAGAGTCTCTGGGAGCTTGAATTGCTCTTCCTCAATGCCAAAGATTGTGCAGCTAGTTAGTCCTTTCACCATATGCCTTGGCATGTTTTGGGTTCTTGTCAGTTGTAAGAGTTCCTTTTGATTGTTACTTTGAAATGGTCTTTTTCTTCTTTTAATGCTGTATGTTTTAGTGCTATATATTAGTACTATGCTTTACACTAGCTATGTTAAAGCCTTTTGGTCATGTATATTATGCTGCCCTTCAGCAAACTGTTCTCAGCATGCATAGTTCTACATGCCTGCATAAAACTGCTTGTAATGCAGAACTGAGGTGTAAGGGAAATTATTGGTGCAAAATGCTATTCCGTGTGTGGGCTTTAGGAAATCTGATATATTGATTTTTGTATGTGCATTTCATACACTAATGCAGACAAAAATGTTATCTGTATTACAGCAATGCACAGAGAAGACATAGAATCACAGAATAGTTACAGTCGGAAAGGACCTTAAGATCATCTAGTTCCAACCCCCCTGACGTGGGCAAGGACACCTCATACTAAACCATGTCACCCAAGGCTCTGTTCAACCCAGCCTTGTACACTGCCAGCAATGGAGCATTCACAGCTTCCCTGGGCAACCCATTCCAGTGCCTCACCACCCGTACAGTAAAGAACTTCTTCCTCATATCCAATCTAAACTTCCCCTCTTTAAGTTTTAACCCGTTACTCCTTGTCCTGTCACTCCTGGGGAGTCCCTCCCCAGCATCCCTATCGGCCCCCTTCAGATACTGGAAGGCTGCTATGAGGTCTCCACACAGCCTTCTCTTCTCCAGGATGATCAGCCCCAACTTTCTCATCCTATCTTCATACGGGAGGTGCTACAGTCCCATAATCATCCTCATGGCCCTCCTCTGGACTTGTTCCAACAGTTCCATGTCCTTTTTATGTTGAGGACACC
>JAOEHY010038716.1:0-28282 GCA_025447955.1 Psilopsiagon aurifrons | reverse complement strand
GAGGTCTCCACGCAGCCTTCTCTTCTCCAGGATGAACAGCCCCAACTTTCTCATCCTATCTTCATACGGGAGGTGCTGATAAACTGATTTGGAAATGGAGAAATCAATTTCACAGAGGTAAGCTTGATTGTGTGGATTTTAACTTACTAATTTCAGTCAAGCAAACATTTACTGGATGCAGGTCAGAGGATTGAGCTTTTTTCCTCAGACAGCTAGTACTGAAGCTGTTACAAAGTTTGATAGTAAGCTGCATCTGTCAAGGTTCGATTTATTGCTTTTCATATCTAGGAATAGAAAGGTAATTGTATGTCAGCCTTGAATAGTATGGGAAAGAGTCTCCAGGAGCTTAAATGAGGTTCGCAAATCTGGTAACATCTGATCTTTCATCTTTACTGTCCCTCACAAGACAAAGAGAAGGTGGAATCTCTGAAATTTGTATTTTGTGCCTTTTGTGAATTTCAGTGCTTATTAACAGACCAAATGCTTCTTTACCCCTTTAATCACGTTGCTTCTCATCTGTGCAAGGAAGTGGTGGGAGTATTCTCTGCTTAAAACCTATTAGACCATTTTGTGATTCTCTGTTAGAGACACCTGAAGAACCATTTATTTTATGATGCCTCTAGAAAACTGCCACCCAGTAGCAGGTAGGCTAGCTATGTTTATAGATAATAGCATGCTTGTAAAATAGAAACAATTTTTGAGGCAAGAAACATTTTTAGATATATGTGTGATCCCTGCTTCACACAGTGGGTCTTGAAACTGCCTGGGAGCTTTTGTAATACATGACTGTAATGCAAATAAAAAGCAACAACCTTTCCCTCACAACATCTCTTAAATGGGATACAGACTGAATGATCAGGCCAGTTTGTACATCTGGCTGAGGGTTTGTTCCACTGTGGCTGCAGCTACAGGAAGGCTGGTTTCTAGAAAGAGCCTTCCTCCCTCCCTAGCCTGTACGATTTACCATAAACCACTTTATGTGGTATCCAGTTTACTTCTTGTGGTTCTTTTTTCCCCATTTTCTTAGCCGACTGTAATTTCACACAGAGACCACAAATCCAGCATACTGTTTGTTACTAAAGAGTTCTCTAGGAATGACTTATTAATTTGAATAGAGGTCCATCATGCTGCCACATCACTAAGGTGAAAGCTTTGGCAGTTAGAAGGCATGGAGACCAAATCCCTGACGTCTCCTGCTCCATCCCTGGCAGTGTTCAAGGCCAGGTTGGACATAGCCTTGGGTGGCATGGTTTAGGGAGGTGTCCCTGCCTTGGCACGTGGGTTGGAACTAGATGATCTTAAGGTCCTTTCCAACCCTAACTATTCTATGATTCTATGATTCTGTGTATGGCTGAGAACTTCCCTCCTCCCACCTTGTATAAATATGAACCATGCAAGAAGAAGGACAACTGTCTGATGGGTATCCTGGCACACAGTGACTTGAAGCCAAGGGCTAGAAGACAGATGTGTTTCAGTACTAAGTGATCCTATGGAGAAAAAAAGTTAGAAAGATAGTGGAGAAGTGGGAATACAAGACACTATGAAATCAAAGCTAAATAGAATTTACATCTGATGGTGTGCTTGGGCCTGTATGTAGTGAACTCTTCTTTTGAATTGACTGATGAAAAGAACATGGTCTGATGGGATTTCCTAGGCTGATCTAGACCTGCAGCTGTAATTAGTGAAGCTGGAGGGCCTGTCTGATCCTTTTCAGCTGGAATATATTGTGGCAAATGAATACACTATGAAATAGGTCATCTGTAAGGAAAAAAAGGGTAAAAAAGGGGATGGAGTCCCCTTTGGAATAGCTGTTTGGACTAGTTGAAGTTTAGCTAATATATTGCTAGTGTTCTAAGTTTTGACTGTGTATCTTTTAGATGTGCCTGTTTTGCAGAAATTCAATATCCTATATTGCTGCTTCTGTTTCAGAATATCAAAGCATTTTCCAATTATATGCACACTGCTATTCTCAACAGCCCTGTTGCACAATATGCTGCATTTCTTTGTACTTCCCGGAAACTAAGTCAAGATTGAGTTTTCAGCCTCAACAAGAAGTGAGCTCTAAGAAGGTTGAGGACTCAGAGGCCACAGCTCAGTCAGTGTCCCCTTGTGCCACTGCAACTGTTGAAATTCAGCACCAGTGAGAGCAGTCTCAAACGTTCTCATTTGTTCTGCAGTCGAATCAGAGTTTAGCTTTCTCAGGCTAGTGGCAGAAAGGCAGCAGAAAGTGGCTGAGAATTGCTCCTCCTTTCCTCTTAACTGTTCATCACACAGCTGACAATACATTTCCGAGCATGCTGCCTCCTCGTCCTGTGCATATAAAGTTGGATTCCTGGGATTTCAAACATCTATAATTATGCACTTAAAATGTATTGTTTCCAGATGGTAATGCAACCAGTTATTTCAAACAATGAAAAATCCAGTGATTTAATTGTTTGTGACAGACGAGCAGGAGAGCTGAAGGAATAGAAATGTGTAAAAAGAATCCTATATAAGGCCATTAGTAAATTTTAAATACAAAGAATTTTGTTAGAAATGTGGGTCCATAGCCTTGAAAAAAAAAGCCTTTCCTGCAAATACAGATTTGAGATACTCAAGAGGTAGAAGTTTGGGATAATTTCAAACACTTCTCACGTGCACAGATATGATTAAAGGTTGTGCAACAAAAGGAAACCACACATTTTTCTTCTTGAGTGAGGAATTTGGTTCTAAGGCTGGAACAGGAGATGAGCAGAATATTTTCAGTTTCGTTGTTCCCTGCAGCATGTTGATTACAGCAAGAGCTCCTTGAACTTCCTATGTATTTCATGAGCCCAGAATCATTATCAGTATGAGCAAACATACACAGAGCACATCCCTTCATCAGTTCTTGTCAGTGAATTCTTTTGGCCAAATGTGGCAGTTCAAAAATACAATTTTCTAAGTGTAAAATGCTGCTCAGCTCTGTGGATCAGTAACATGCCACATCTTTTATGATTTACAGGTCACAGTCCAAGAAATAGCCTCTTATGCAGTGTTAATTAAGACAATATGGATTATGAATTCTCCCTTTTCCCTAGTGCTTGTCACCCGCAGAAGCAGTGAGTTCACCAGTCTTGGGCCTTCTCCCTGGGCTTTCCTGAAAACACAGTGGTGTGAGCAGACTGCAGCTTAGTGCAGTGTCCCAGGAGATTGTCCCAGGCAGCACTGCGACCCTTCCTACATGCCACCACAGCTGCATTACTCTCACCAGTGAGGTGGGCTTCCTGCCAGGGCACTGGCTTAGGGGAGCACACATCCCACCACTGACCACACAAGTAACCATCAATCGCACAGTTGTTGTACTCTTGACTGAAGAAGAATCTGCCACATAACGGGGGTGACTTTTTGATAACATGAAAGATATTTCATGCTCATAGAAATAGATGAGGTAATTATCGTAGAATCATAGTACAGTTTGGGTTGGAAGGGACCTTAGAGATTATCTGGCTCCAGCCCAGGGCAGGGACACCTTTCACTAGACCAGATTGCTCCAAGCCCCATCCAACCTGGTCTTGAGCACTGACAGAGATGGGGCAGCCATAACTTTCTGGGCAATCTATGGCAATGTCTCACCATCCTCACAGTAAGGAATTTCTTCCTTATATCTAATCTAAATCTGCCCTGTTTCAGACTAAGCCATCCCCCCTTGTCCCGTAACTACACGCCCTTGCAAAAATATCTCTCCAGATATCCTATAGAGCCCCTTTATGCACTGGAGGGCTGCTGTAAAGTCTTCCTGAAGCCTTCTTCAGTCTGAACAATCTGTGCTGAACAACAATTAAGTGCTTTAAATACCTCCCCAACAAGCTGTGTGGCCCATCCTGCCTGGAGAGACTTAGGAAGTGAACTTTCTGTGCACTGTAACATTATCAGATAGCTATCAAGTGCTTTATATATTACAAATCGTGAGTGGTTTCCCATTTCCATCAAACACATGCTTTAAACTCTCACTTAGCAAGTATCCCAGTATACATAAACAATAAAAGGAATAATTTTCTTTTACTGGAATGTATTTACTTTTCTAAGTTTTCTTTGTTAGTGGGCATATCTGTGAAACAAGAAAAGCCACACAGCCAAACAGTGCTCATCTCACTCAGCAGAAGCAGCTGGGAGGTGTATGCATTCACCCTGGTTTTGTTCTTCTGGCACTTTCAAATGAGATATACAGCCTCAGGATTGTACCAGCAAATAAGGGCCCCTGGGACAGTTAAGAGAGTCAGATCAGGGATGATCTGACTACGCTCCCTTTCTAGCTGCCAGGAGAGTAGTGACATAAGACAAGCCATGCCAGTTCCCCACATTAATTGGCTACTCCAGCTTTAGAGCTGCTTTGTGTCAACAGCAGAGTGCTAACCACCTGCAGCACAAATCTGGATTTGGTCATATCACTTCATAAATGCTGCACTACTGATTGCGCCACTATTGGCTTTCAAACTATTTACTACTCGAAACCTCATTACCAATGAACACTCCAGCCACTGCAAGTGTGTGGGTTTTGATTACCTTGTCCAAGCCTCCCACTTGGGTTAGCTTGATCTGCTTTGGTTCTGTTAGCATAAGCAGAAATTACCTATCACAGTTGGGATGGAATGCTTTAACACTGCAGTTCTACAAGCAGTATAGTTATCAATGCCAAAAGAACAGTCCTGCCCTTTCCCTGGTCCCAAATGCTTGTTCTTGTCCCCGTGTTGCTCCCTGCCTGCTGTCAGCATCAGTATCTGCATTTCCAAGCCGTGAGCTAAATGGGAGAACACGTCCAATTCAAAGAAAACTTGAAAGAAAAAATAGTAATGATTAATTTTAATCCAGATGAATTCAAACTGTTTTGCTGTTCAGTGATGAGAATGCCTTTGTCAGCTTAAAGAAGAGGGCAACTGTAAGGGCAGCAGTTTGTATTTAGAGGCAGATGAAGAATAGCAAGGCTGCTATTCTTGGCTTACGCTTTCATAGAGATGTGGTATAAATGCAATCCAGTTCTCAAATGCCCTTAAAATGACACTATTATTCTCTGTTTATTACTCCTCATCTCTCAGTCCTCACTTGAGGTATTTTTAAAAGCATACATTAAGGAGTTTTTCTTGGCCTTTGTCATCTGAAGTTTGACTCGGAGTACTAAGTTCTCCTGGTTCAATCATATGTTGTTCAATAACTGAACCATGCTTATTGACAATACATAACAGAAAACATACTTTGTGTAGGACTCTTTTCAGATGAACAAGCAGTGTCAGTTCCTGTTGCATATGCACAGAATATCTTTTGCATGTGCAGTGGTACTGGTTTTCTGCTAAGTGCCTACTCAACTAAAAAGCAAGGGCTGCTTCCTCTTTTTTGTTTAGCTCCTGGATATGCACTTAGTGGAAAAGAGCATGGGATTGCTGGAATCAAGAAGAATGTGGATGTACAGACATGAAAAAAAGCTGCACGATTCTACCACGCAGACTTTAGGTACTTTGCTTCAAATCCTGTTCCAAAAGAAAGACTAGTGAGCATAGTCCCTCACCTGGAGGAGCAGAACTTGTTGAAAGAGATGCCATCTTTTACACAGCTGCTTCTCTCTTACCACTTCCTTAACAATTCCTCTTTTTCTGCCAGAAAAGAGCTGGTCAAACCTGTTTACATAACAGCAAACATTTCATCTTGCATTACAGCTTTATTTATTTCAGATTTCAATATTTACTGTAACATTTATACCACAAGAGCTCCCTCAGAGCCAAAAACCGGCAGAGCTGCATGTCCCTGTGTGTCCCCAGCCTGGCTCATATTACCTTTCTGTTCCTTGGGGCTAACAAAACCCTTCACGGGCATGGAGACAGAACCACAGGTAGGTCAAATTCATATTCAGAAGTTCACTGCAGTTTCATTATGACATTGTTAAGTTCCATGTTCCTGCTGAAAAGATGACATTTTTCTATTGAATAGTGACATTTGAAACTAACACATTACATTTCTTCTGAAATATTTGATTCAGCAAACAAGTGACAGACCCGGGTATTTCTGGTCTCATTGGCTCTTGCAGGAACATTACACAAATTGTTATTTGCTGCCATGTTTTAACCCCTTTTTTCTTTTACATAGCCAATTGGATGAAAAAGCAGGAATATAAACTGTTCAAGACAACAGCACAAAAACTTCTCTGAAACTTAGTTTTTCATGTTTACCGTGGAGATATTCCTTGAGACATTAATTAAGAGACAAAGAGGGATTAGTCAGTGGAACGTAGTCTCTGCCTTGAAGCTTTATATGAGCATATCAAGACATACAAAACTTAGCAGGCTGATACGAGAAATGCAAATGCAACCATGGCCTTCATTTCAGATTACCAGTTTTAAACATTATATGAAAATCCACTGCAAAGGGCATTATCAGACAAGACCACAAATTTTAACATCTATAGCAATCACTGCATCTGTACATGGCTTTGTTAACTGTGGTATTAAAAATGAACTGGGACTCCACTTAACAGTCACAAAACTGTAAATTTGCTGTGGTGCATTAGAGTCTGGCCCAGTGTGTGTCACAGTTGTTTAATTCATCTGAGGTTGGCAGGGTTTCTTTTTTACTTAAATGTATTCACACCCATGCAAGCTGTCAAATTGGAATTACACTTAAGGGCTTAGACCAAGCCGCAGCTGCAGCAGCAATGGGGGCAGGGAGAGGGGAGCTTGCACCACTCCCTCTCCTGCTGCCCAGCACTACAAATGATCCCTCTGAGTTGTTGGCCTGGTCCTGTCTTCCCTGAGTGTTGAATGAAGGTCTGCTTGACTGGCTTTTGTCTGGACTTCACATTTCATGTGGTCTTAAATGACTTGGTGATACCATTTCCATTTAGCAATGGTATTGAAGAGAATATCCTTGCAGCTTTAAATAACCAAGATAACATCTATCATCACAGCCCTATTCTGTCTGCTGCTAGAGCAAACTCTCTTCATTAGAGCTTGGAAAAAGTGTTTGTAGTAAAACATTTATTCAGCAAATGTAGCCTTTTATATTTTGATTTTTTCCTATTGAAATTTATCTGCAAACACTCTGATTTTTATGTTCTGGCCTTTTATTCAGAGTTATTCAGTGAGGTCTTTAAGCAGCTGTATTAAAGTTTATGCACTATTCCTGAATTGCTTGCTCTGGCCATTTTTCTCAAGTTCAGGCCAGTCATAATTTGTTATTTGTTGAGGGAAGCATTCAAATAAGTTTCCTAATGTCGCTTTCACTTTCTTCTGAGCACCCTGCAGCACTGCCTAGCTTAGGACAGGATCTGTTGCCTAGAGGTATCCATGCCATCCAGAGCCTTTGTAAAACTATCCCTGGTGACACGATGGCTTTCTGTCTCTGACACATCTCCTTCCCTCCACTTCTCATACCATCTTTGTGTTAGAATTTTCAACAGCTTTCTGTAATTCAAAGGGGCTTCGTAGTACCCTATAGGGTCCTGGTATTGCAAATGTCTATATGTCATACACTTCCCTTCATTAATTTGTCAACCCCATCTCAAAATTAATTGGCTTAATTTGTTTTTCCCATTAGCCCTGGGAAAGTTGTTCTAGAATCTCATTCCTTTGTTGGCTGGAGTCCTCCTAATTCCCAGCATAAAGCCATTGTCAACATACTGCCTGCTACATTCATCTTTGAATCCTGAGACTAACGAGCCCTTCTAAAGCAGGTACAGAGCTTGATGTGGTAGTGAAAATTTCCAATAACATATTTAACTTTAAGCATAGCACTTGTGTGAATGTCAAATAAATGCAAAACTGTATGACTACATTATCTGTATAAAAATAATTAGCTAGTACCCAGCTTCTCAGACAGAATTGGTCATCTAAGCTGAAAATTCATCAGTGCTACCTTCTTGCTCAGTATATAGGAAGCATGATTATGTTTAGCAGCCACAGTGTGTGCTATCAGATTCTGGAACTGATTCAGCTTCCATTCAACTTATGTATTACTGCTATTCTTACACACTTAACAGCTCTACTTTGTCATGGAGAAGGCTGGATTTATGTTTCTTTATGCAAACTAAGTTTCCAGCATAGTCACTTGGCTACTGGAGTTCATCTTATACAAGCCAGGTTGGATGGGGCCTTCAGTAACACAGTCTAGCGGAAGGTGGCCCTGACCATGGCAGGGGGATTGGAACCAGATGATCTTTAAGGTACCTTCCAACCCAAACCATTCTATGATTCTATGATTCCATGACCTAACAAATATTAGCAAATACAGTATAATCATTTTACTTGATAACATATATTGCCAGTGTGTATGGACATTGAACAGTGTACTTATGTACTGGCATTTCAAAGTCTACAACAGAATTAGTAAATTACAGAAATAGATCTACAATGTGTAGTAAATTGAGAGAGAAGACCAAGTATCTTGCTAGGAAAAGGATTCTTTATTTGTTTAATTGACTAGAGTGGAGAGTGCCTCTCACCTTCCTTCTTTTCCTCAGCTCCTGGAGAAAGATCATTTCAATTTTATCAAGGTTTACTCACCCAACAGGTAAGCCAGTAAATACAACAAAGAAGACTCTGTCTGTAAATTCTACTTAAGTACATACATGACAGTGGAATACTGTCATTTTTTTTTTTATTAATTCAGATATTCAGGGGCTAAATTATGTTCCAATGAAGTCAGCTATGGAAATTGAAAACTGAAAATGTACTTATTTCAGAGGGATACATAATTATATACTTCTAGTTTGCCCTGTCTATTTTAAATTACTTTATGCAAATCTCATTTTCAAGGATTATGTATAGAGTAAAATTAGATGAACCCTTAAACAGCACATATAAAATAATTGTGGAATTATTGTGTGTGTGCATAGTGTGCACATAAGACTCAGATGTTAATTAGTAAATCAGGTTGATTTAGCAAACAAACTTCTGATGAAAAACTGAAAGGAGAGGCAATTACTTCCTAGAAAGTTATTGTTTGTAATATGAGCTCACTGAAAGAGAAAAATTAACATGGCAAAAAATACTTTTATAAAAAAGGAAATACCAATTAAGTCATATAAGTAGGAATTCATTGCTCCGTGAATCCAGCTTTACACAAAAAGATGTGAGACATTTACCATGCATGTGGACTGTGTGATGGTAAGGCAGCTTCATGCAGTCAAACCTTAAACTTGCATCTATCACTGCATTTCACCTGACAGTAATGGCGTAGTTTGCATCAGATGCAGACCTAGTTCCTTCACCCTTCTTTTGAGGGATACAGCTGGCTCCAGTGGGTTAAAAATTCATTCAATCAGCCTATAGTTTCCCTGAACTATAATTCCCCTGGTGCACCTCTTTGGATGGATGCTCTTCATAGGCTTTACCCAAATGGCAGTTTTTCACTCTGTAGAAAAAGAAAATTTGTGTTAAAGTATTTCAGCTTTATAGACATAACAATAGAAGTTTTTTTAAAAAATTACAAATATAATAACTGTAATTTAGGTAAATTCTGTTATTTGGCATCAAGCGGACAAGTCAGTTTTGCCTTTCTTATGAAAAGCTGACATTTAATGCTTGAAAATAGCTGGAAATGAGTGTGAATTACTCAGAGAAAAATATTGCCTCTACTAAAGCCAACAACAGAAACTTTAGAACAATTGCCTGGAACAACCTCTCCTCTCAGCCTACAAGCCGTATTCAGGCCTTGGCAATGTCTTACATTGCTTCCCAAACTCGTGTTGATTTCAGTGAGAGTTCTGAATGTATCCAGGACAGGAGGCACTGCCCACATTTCCTACTGTGGCAAAACCTGTGCCATGACCTGTGATAGTTTATCTACTGATCCCCAAATCCATTATCTACTGAAGGTTTATCTACTGATCCCCAAAAACTCATTCACCAAGACACAAAAGCTGAGCAAAGCATGGGTGCAGCAAGTGCTACAAGAGTATTTCAGACTATCCTAACATCTAAAACCCTCTGGTCTGGTTGTGAATAACACAGCTGATACCAGGGCCGTCTTTTAAAAATCTAATGCAAAAGCCTCAGCAAACAAAGCAATCTATTCTATACTCCATTTCAGATGATAAAAATTCAGCTTTGTATTTTGAAGGACTTTTCTATACAAACATGTACATGGTGGGAGAGCTGGAACATTTTTAAATGGCTATGAATGGATCATTGAAAATGATCCATTTGTCATCATAAATCTGCAGCTAGACACCTGATAAGCTGTTCTTGGTTTCAGTGGGAAAAAAAACGTTCTCTGTTGTGTCTATTCCCATCACGGAAATGTCAGTAAAAATACTCGCGGTGTATCTGCATCCACCTAAAGAAATGCTTGACCAAAAAGTATCTTTTATTGCATAGAAATACTCTGAGAATAGGAAGAGCTTGATTTATTGTGTAAACACCCTTTATACATCTTTCAATGGTTGTTTACAACAAGCTTTGTTGTAAACTCCATTCCTGCAAACTCCACTGCATCACCACTCAAGTTTTTCCGTATTAAAGTTGTAGCAATGTTTATTTACACTGCATGGTTCAAACTGAACGACTTACTGACCTGCAAACAGGAAGAAAGCTTTGTTACTTGTCAGCTTTGTATTCCTGTAGTTAATAGAAAAGACAGTTGCCAAGATCTTGTGCTTTTTTCTAGTCTGGCTATTCCTGGCTGTAGGGACATAGAAGCATGCGTTAGAGCAAAAAATAAATACGTAAAAAAAAAGGAAAGAAGAGGTAAAGACAGAAAAACAAACCCCAAAGCTGACCTCTAATCAGTCCGTGCGCTCAAGGCACTCATGTTTTCAAAACTGCTTTCATATTCTCAGGGCCTTTAGGGCTCCAGCAGCCCTGCATGTCCCTGCCCACCCTCCGAGCTCCCTCCACCTTGCCCAGGGCCCAGGACCTCGTTTCAGCCCCCTAAGGGCCATCAGCCCCCGCCTTAGTGATGCCTCAGCAGGGCCGGTCTCCAGCTCCCTATAGCCCTGCCTCTGCGGACATGAGCCCAACCTGTGGGCTGAAGTCCTTTCCTGGCATTGACCTCTCCTCATCCCCATGGGCCTGCCTGGCCACCGAGGGGCAGTGCCTGTCCCTGATTCCCCACATTGGGCCTAACCATTTAAAACACTATTTTGAAAACAAAAAACATCATTCACAATTAATACATAGTTCCATTCCATAAAGTACTTGCATTTTAATGAAGAATACAGTTTCCTAGCAGCAGGTGTTAACATTGAAATGAAAAATTAGACCATTATATTGTGTATTTGCCTTCAGAAACATAAATTGAAAACAGAATTTACTAAAAAAACCGATAATATCTTGATATCCTCATTTGTCTTTTAAGGTATATTAAATTTCATGGGGTTTCTAGTTTGCTTGAGGTATTTCAAGACTGCTTGGGGAATACACAGTGGAATGTTTTTCTAAGTTATTCCAACTGTATGTCTGCCTAAAGTGTGACCTGTTGGTAGGTGTATGGAGGTATATTTTGATGCCTGTATCCTCTCATATTCTGGGAAAGCTTAGAAAGTAATTGCAAAACTTCTGCTCCCCAGGCTTTCTGTATTAAATATCATAATTAAGGGTGAAATCTGAGGCCACGGGGATCTGTTCTTAACCTCTGACTCTGCAGGCACTGAATCCTCATGTTAGTCTCTGTACGATGTCTAGTGCTACTCTTACTGTTTAATATTGAGTAAATATATGAATACTGCCAGGATTAGGGTTATTTTATGGCACTCTTACTCTTTTTTATCTGTAATTTCCTCTGAATAGTATTCATGAGCCAAGATGGCAAGGTCAGGCTATGAAGGAAGTGTTTCTCCTATCATCTGTGATTATTATTGTAGTCCAATAGGCCCAGTTAACAAAACACAGCTCCTTATGCCCAGGTCAGTTTAATGCACGTTGAGGAAACCTCTAGCACAGGCAGACAAGTAAATGGCTAAGTGAATAGTATACAATGTTAAAGAGCTACAATGACAGCCAAATATTATGGACTTCATTTTGTCCTCTCTATATGAGATCTTTTAAAGATGGTTTTAGTTCCTAAACGTGAAAATGTTCATATCTTTGATTCTGAAGTGTATAACCTACCAATGAATAAACCTATATGAAAAAGAAGTCTCTACTCCACAGCTGTAATACTTCTTACAGATATTTTGATGCTCTTTTTCTGTAAATGTGAGTAACTTTGGTTTTCTGCTTTGAATGCAGTGGGATTAAAAGCACAAGCTCTGATGGCCTACAATTATAGCATTAGCATAAGGAATTATACAGTTATGTCAGGATATGGCCATGCCTACATGAACACGTCATAAAGCTTTTGAGTACATGCTTTCTATGCAAGTGCACTAAATTTGCATCCATACATACAGCACATCTTGATAGGCATTAAGCTAGTCCACATGGCTTTTAGTGTTTACCCCTTTTTTTTACCTACTTGGCATGCACAGTGCTAGATTAGGGCTGTCTTCATTAGGAAGCCGGAAATGAGTTTCTATGGTTAGTTGACTGTCAGCTTCTCTCCCCAATTCATGGGTAGAGAAATCTACGAAACACAGTCCTTCCACTTTGCTTTGTACACTGCATTACTCATTTTATTCTCTGATATGTTCTAGCAATCCTATGCCTTCTCATATCCGTATTTCATTTTTAACCTCCTCCTGACTTGCGCTCTCTCTTGCTGTCTCTCCTATACCCAGTGCTTTCAGCTGTAGGGCAATTGCATTTTAACTGCTTATTTCCTTGTGCTCCTGTGGAAGTCATATTCTACAGCATTCTCCAGATAATAAATTTTTTGTTTTCTTTTTTATTTTTGTACTGCTTCCTTAACCAGGTAATGATTCTTTTTGTTTATGGAATGTTATACTCAGGAATAAATCTGCTTTACACAACTGTCCTTTTGATTTTGAGATCAGTTTTGGTTAGCTAGAGAGTAGAAATTGCAAAATACCTCAATAAAATGTTAGAGATTCATTGAGTTCTCTGAAACTTCTCTCAGTTGTCATGGTTTAACTGCCACTTTGCATCATGCTTTGGATTTGTGTTGGAAACTGTGTTGATAATTGAGGGATGCTTTAGTCACTGCTGAGCAGTGCTTACACAGAGTCAAGGTGTTTTCTGCTCCTCACACCACCACACCAGCAAGTATGCTGAGGGTGCACAAGGAGTTTGGAGGGGACACTGCCAAGACAGCTGAGGCCAACTGACCACTGGGGTATTCCATGCCATATGGTATATGTAAAACTAGGGGAAGAAGAAGGAATGGAGAGATGTTTGGAATGGCATTTGCCTTCCCAAGTAACTATGACATGTGATGGTGCCTTGCTTTCCTGGGGATGGCTGAACACCTGCCTGCCCATGGGACGCAGTGAATGAATTCCTTGTTTTGGTTGCTTGCATGTGCAGCTTTTGCTTTACCTGTTAAACTGTCTTTATATCAACTCCTGAGTTTTCCCAATTTTACTCTTCTGATTCCCTCCCCTATTCCACTGTGTGTGTGTGTGTGTGTGTGTGTGTGTGTGTGAGTGAGAGGCTGTGTGGTGCTTAGTTGCAGCAAAAGTTAAACCAGGACAGTAGTGAAGATGGGAATATACATCATTTATAAGGATAGGCAAGGTGCAAGTCGTTTGGGGAAGGGTTGGATTTTATTTTTTTTCTGTTTAGATGTCAACTCTAAGACATACTTTTACATGCTCTGAAAGTTGCCAGCTCTGGAATTCAAGTTCAGTAACAGAAAAGTTAGAAATTATTAAGATGGATGAGTTAAATTGACTATATAAAAATAACCACTATTGGCTTTCTATTTTTTTTCTGGTTCATACTGTTTGTTTGATTTGTTTTGTTGTTGTTTTGTTTTCTTTTTTTAAAGAAATTCCATGTCTTTTATAGCCTGGAAGACACCTTGAACACTGCTTGTCTCTGAAACAGCAATACCCACTTGTTTCTGCAGGTTGCTGAAACAATAGCTTGAGCAGGGAGCAGGTGAAAGTACCTTGTTTATCTTACCCAGTTCTCCAGACAGTTCTGCCTCAACAAAGGGTTAATGTCAGCTGCTATCCTAGTACTGGAAGGCATCCCCTTTTTTGTGAGAAGAAAAAGTAAGGATTTAGCTACTTCTAAGAAAAGCAGTACTCCTGTGGAGAAATAGAAAGGGAAGAGTTATGGGCCTTGTCCCACCCATGTACAAGCAGGAGCCATATACATAGAGTACAAGTAAAATCTCTTTAGCACTAGGTCTTGTCATTTAATTTATCTGGCTCCTTACCCATCCCGCAGTTATTACTATTAATCTCTGTATTATTTGGTTTAACTAAAAAGATCTTGTAGTATATTAAATACTTCAGTGGAGTCCAAAGAGATGATACCTGCTGTAAGCCCTCTGAATAGAAAACTAATTATCCATAAAATTTACCAGTTTGGGCTGGCACAATGTATTTTTGGCAGCTATCACCTTTTAATTTACTTCCGTATCTTCAAGTATTCATCCTTCAAAATACATATGCTCTCAGAACATGCAACTTTAATAAAGTTTAGCCCCAGGTAGAATGTGATCTTAAAAGCCATACATAGAAATATAAATCTCAGGCTGTTTTATTGAAGTTTTGAATACTGTGCAATATGGGTCATATTTTGCACTCCTCACGTACATTAGTCAAATACATATCCTGGATGAGCAGAATCTGGTTCTTACTTGCCTCTCTTTTGTTTCCTCACTTTGGTGTAGAAAACTACCTTAATGCTTTCCTACTTAAAAAGGAAGTGGTAGAAAAAAAAGCAGCTTTCCAAATCTAACCTGTCATGACACTATTTCACAGTAGTTTTGTAATTGTCTAACTACTGTCATACAATCATAGAATGGTTAGGGTTGGAAGACACCTTAAAGATGCATAAATTAAAAGCTGAATGCAGTGTGGGGGTACAATACTGTGTAATTCATAGATATATTAATAAGGTATCTTACTAAAATGCCTTGCAGACAGTAGAGGTTTTTTTTTTTTTCTGGTGAGGGGAAGCTTCAGTGTTCTTTGGCAGAAGTCTGTGTATCATAGAACAGCAGCTGGTAACAGGCTGTACAGGAGCACTGTTTGGTGAGTGGAACATGTCTTAATGCCTGTGAAAATTAATCTGATTTATCCATACTTTGCTGAAGAAAAAAAGGTAGTTGACACTTCAACCACGAGTTAAAATAATTTTAAGAGACAGTGTGCATGTTTATGCCTGTTCTTTCTCCCCAAAATATTAACTGTCTACAACCAAAGTGCATATACAGATGTAGGGACCGCAGCATCTCCACTGATCCTACTTCTCCCAGCTGTCCACAGAGTGGCTCCTAGAGAGCAGTGGTTATCCGTCTCCTCGCACGCAAGAATTATTCGCAACTCTCGGAGTCCATTCACCTTTGCCAAGAAAGATTCTATTCTTAAGGTCCCTTCCAACCCTAACTACTCTATGATTCTATTCTATCACTCTAAGTAGCCGGGGCCGAGCCCCTCTCCCTGGATGCCCTTCCCAGTTCAGCCCCTCAGGGGCAGCAGGAGCCGGCGGGTTCTCCTGGCACAATGGGAGGGAACCCCCTCCCCCGGCACAGCGCGTTAGCGGCCGCGGAGGGGATTAAGCAGCCGCAGCGCCCGGCTCGGGCACCCGGGCCCGCGGAGAAGCTGCTCGCCGCAGCGGGCACAGGGCGGAAAGCGGCTCCCTGCGGTACCTCCCGCCTGTCCCCCTGCCCGGCTGCCTCCCCGGGACCCGCCGCCGGCACAGCGCGGGGCAGCACCACGGACAGCAGCCGCCGCCCTCAGCCAGCAGCGACGAGGAGCCGCGGGCTCCCAGCGGGGCGGCTGCAACCCGCAGGGCGCCCCGCAGGCATAGCCGGGGCAGCGGCTGCCGCGACCGCGATGAGGAGCGCGGAGAATCCCCTGACAGCGGGCACTGCCCGGGCACCCGCAACTCCAGCTTCCTCTCCCGCGTCCTAACCGGCAGCCTAGCGGGCAGCGACAGCGAGAGCGCCGCCTCCCGCGCAGAACCCGGCCTCGGCTCCGGCTCGGGCTCCGGCTCGGAGGGGAAGCTTCGGGAGGAGGACAGCCCGACCAGCAGCCCGCCGCCCGCCGCTGCCATGGGCCGCCGTGTGTCGATGGCAAGTAGCGCCCCGCGGCCCAAGGGGAAGCCCGCGGGAGGGGGCGGCAGCGGATCCTGGGCCGGGGAGGGAGCCTCCGTCTCCCTGTCCGGGCCCCGGGGAGGAGGGGACGAGCCAGGGGGCAGGGAGGCCTTAGGCAACTCTTCCGACACCATCCTAACACCACGCATCCTCTCTGTCAACCCGAGCTTCCGCACGTTCTGTCCCCTTTTGTGGTGAGAGCAAAAGAAATGATTGAGTCCTGAGGATCATTAAGTCGCCGAATCTAAGCTTCTTTATACTCACGACCTCATTCCAATCAAATTCTGAGGACTGTCTCAGGGGAAATTTGTCCAGCTCCACTGGCTCACTGACACTGTGAGAAAGAGGATCCTTGAGTACAGTGAATGGTTAGAAGCAGAAGGCACTCATACATTGCTTATCAAAAAACTGCTCACTGGTTCCAGTTTTTGTGGAGTTACAGTTTATGCAGTATATAGTCAGCATAAGTCGTGTTAAATTGTCACTTTAGATGCAATTTAATCACTTTTTATGCCAGTGTCTCTGATACAGGGAGAGAGCTTAGAGTCCAATCTGTCTGATCTGGTTTTTGATACTCAGCTGAGAAGGCTCTTTAAAAAGGTGAAGTGCAAAAAGTCATTGAAGTAAGACACAATTCCAGTAGCCGAGAACTCGCAGAAGTTGCCTGGCAGCTTTTACTCTTTAATGACAACCATGGTATCTTCCAGGAGAGATCTTGCAGAGAGATATAAGCTGTTTGCAAAGCAATGTCACTACTCTTGAAACTAACACTCTTCTGGTGTGCTGCCTTTGCAGATCATGATGTATGGGACTGCTACTAGCATTTTAAAATGACTCACGTGTTGCTACCTGCTTACAGCACATGATATTTTAAAGATGCTTCTATATACAACATGGTCAAGATTTTGGCGAATTCACTTTACTGTTAGCATTGTTATGCATCATAACAATATTGATTCTGGGCATTAAAACATTTATATCCTCCTGGTCTTTACTTCCTAAATTCCAAATTTTATTTTGGTTGTAAAATGCACTCAGCAGTGGTTTGAACTGTTTTAATTTGACTTCAGGAGGCAATCATCATGTATTAATATTCAGATAAAAGAAAATACGTATTATTAGATTTACCTGCATGACAGGAGCATTCAGATTTAGCGATTCCATCAAAAAAAAAGTACTTCAAAGGAATTGTTCCTTTTCAAAGGTTCCAACTGAAGCACACAAAAATTATTATCTACTGCCATGCCTGATCACGAGTGACTTGCAACAGTAATGCAGAGAAAGGACAGATACTTTTTAACAAAACAATGAGTCCACATGCACAAACATTTTCTGAATAGACAAAATACAGTCTGTTCTAACCTGGATCTCACTAGTCTAACCTGGATAGCCAAATGGAGCAAAATCACAGTGAAATTGGTGCTGTTCTTCAGTTTTCTGTGATAACTTTCCCAAACTATCGTCTTTAGTTCCTTGCTGGTTCAAATGTTTTCTTTTTTCTTCTTCCATATCATTCTGCCAGAACTTGTCTGTAGCATTCCTTGCATTAGCTCAATGAGACTTCAGTATCAATTCAACATTAAAAATATCACTTTCTGCACCTCAACAACCATTCTAGCAACCTCCAAGCAAACACATACCCACACACTGTGCTAAGATAGCAGTACAACTGCAACTGCTCACAACCACCATAGCTTTCCTAGCTGAAAGAAAATCTTGAAGGTACACAAAATCAGTCCATCTGATACTTCAAGAGTATGAATACAGGTCAACCACATCCTGTGAATCATGGCATTGAAAGCATTGAACAAACCTAATAGTACAGCTATGGATGCTTGACTGTCAGACATCGATGAGATCTTTTTGAGCAATATTACCAATTGCATTTCCACAGCAAACACGAGTCTCTAACAGATAAAGAATAATTTTTAGGGACAACTAGATGTTCTAAAAGTTACCTCGCGTAACAAGTTGCAACCTCTTAATCAAACCATGAAGACTAGGTCATGGAGAGTAGTTGACCAGGTCATGATCATGGGATTTTTTCTAAGGCAGTACAAACCTGCATCCCTCAGACAGAACAGGAACTCCTTAGGACTTCCTCTTTGGAGGAAAGGTTACTTTGGACTCTTAAGAGAGAAAGCATTCAGTCCTCACTGTAAACCCTCATGAAACAGCTCAATAGGATATTGAATACAAAATGCATGTTTGGCAGGAGGATACCTCAACTTTTCAGACTTCAGAGCAGCTGTATATATAACAGAAAAAAATGCCATTTCTGTTGGTAGGATTCATACAGACCAACCATATTGGCAGAAAATGCAAACTAACAGACAAATCTATTTAAAACTTCCTCATCCGGAATTGGTGAAGGTGAAGGGCCACTTCTTCATCTCATGTTCAGCCATGGCATAATGCCTTGAAAAAGTTATTTGTGCTCCAACAGTTTAGTTTTATACCCAAACCACTCACTCTTCCTACTCTATTCAGTTTCTTGGTCACTGCATTGTCCAAAGTTATCCATTATTCAGATTGAGGAGGCAAAATGAGAGGCAGAAATCTTGGAAAATTTGTTAGGCTAAAGGCTTCTCCAGAGGCTCTGATCCATTGGGGAAAAATAACTTTTCCTAGAGTCACTGCTGGTCAGACTTTACATCTGTTAGGTTCTGAGGACAGACCACCAAAACTGGACATTCATTCCATCAGGGAAAGCACATGGCAAAGCACAGGAGGAGAGAATCACTGCATGGCGTGAGCATAACTTCCAACTCATTTCATTCCACCTAAACACAATGACAAGAGTATCTCTGACAATACTGGTGAGCTCATCTCAACTCAATAGAGACCTAGGATAAATAGCGTTACAAAACTCTACACTGACAGGGGAATTCAGCGTCTGTGTACAGCTGAAAACAGGCTATCTGTAAGCCTCCAAAACCTTGGTACTGAGGAATGCAGTCAGCATGCTTTGAAGTGATAACAGTCTGCTCACTGATAACTGTCTTTAGACTAATAATTTCCAAGGCTTACTTAGAGTATACATCTTGGAGAATATATGGTATCTTAACTTCTAAGAGATACTGTGGGTACACACATAATTCTGCCCTAAGTTTTGCATATCTCTCCGTATTTTAGCTTTTATTTAAGGGGAGATACAGCTATGGAGCAAAAGGGCACCTTTTTGCATGGTGCTATGCTGCCAGCCTGCCTTAGGCGAGCAGGCCTTAAATGGCTGCTTTTCACACATGCATCAGTGAAAAGAGCTGCTCTGAATTTAGTGTAACTGGAATCACAAATGACAACTGGGAGTTGGATTCACAAAGGTCTGTAGGAATTATGCCGCTGTCAATAGGTTTCTTCACATGAATGACATAATGACAAAAAAACTCCACAGTTTGCACCAGTCAGGCCCTTGACTGGTGCATAATACATTTCTAAGTCTGATAATATTAATAGGCAGTCAAAGATCAGTATATAACTAGTACAGATATAATCTGTGCTCTCTTCAAAATTGGTAGGGCCAGGAATTGCAGCCTGCAATAGGCATCTAGCTCCCAGAGCATTGCACTAAGGGGATAGTCGCATTGCGTTATGTGTGTGCGACAGTGTGGAGCCATTTGGACCATCGAATAACTCTTTTTCACTCCAACTTAACAACTAGAGAGCAAAGTCACCCTTTGCCAGAATGAAGCAGTCTTCCTCTGCCATTTCCTACAAATTAATCAAATGATTGCAGAACACCAGACCGAGCATGGCCACAGCTTGGCATTGCATCTTCATGGTGTTACAGTGTCATCACAATTTGACGGCTGAATGCAAATGTTCCTACAAAATCAGGAGGCTGTGTAGTATTTCATCACTAGCTGTGTTTGAAGTCTTTTGTTAGCTGTGTCTCTCCCTGCCTTTCTAAAGCAGAGGACTTCAGCTGCATGCCACCTGAGCATGTCCAGCATCAGTTCTTTTTGTTTAGTTTTCTAGATAATCCTAACGTGTGCTCTAAATCCCGTGAGTTCTAATTTGGTTAACTGGGATTGGGAGTATTTACAGCAGGTTGGTGACTCGTCTTATTAAGGCACCATCTTTCAGATGACTTGGAACCAGGTTATCACATTTATATCCCAAGCCTAAACCTGCATTGAGAGAACTACTGTGCCAGTCCTCTTGCTAGAGTACCAAGGACATACCAAGAAGATGGGGAGGCTTGACATTATCTTCATTGAGCCAAGATAATTTCCTGGAATAACAAAACAAAATTGGAAGTCATTAGAAGATTAATAATATTCTTATCAATATTTTAGCTGAGCCCCTCTCCTGGGAAACCAAAATGACTAGATCAAGATTTTCAGATGGAAATAGTGCATTTTAGGCACTCCAGATGTTCTTAAATAGTATTTTTTTTTCAAGGAGTGCCGAGTTTTCCTCACCCTCAATGCATTCTTTATTCTTTAGCTCTGTGCTTTCAGCGTAATTTCTTTAAAGCTGTATTTTTTTGCCTACAAAGCAATCAATGTATCTTTAAAAGCAAAGCCCCCTCATCATGGTGAATGAGTGGGTAAAGCTGATAACAAAGCAGCCAGTAAAGCTGATATCCTCAGCTCATAGAATTGGACTGAGATGGGGCTGCTGATTTTATTCATTTGCAGAAAAGAAAGTCTCTGGTGCTTAAATCCTGGCTCTGCCAAAGCTGGGGAAATACTACAATCCACTTGGTCCGGTTTCCCTCACTGCGTTGCTCTTTCATTTCTCTGTGATGTTCAGCTCTTTTTCTACTTCTCAATTCTCCATTCAGCTTGGAGCCTTTTACGCAGTGGGAAAATACTCCACAGTGAGCAGGATATGAAAAAGGGAGCTGCTATTTCAGCCTGAATGCTTGCAGTCTTCTCCAGAACAAGGCATGTTTACTCACCCTTTCAGCAGCACTTGAGGAGTAAATACCCACTCATTTAACTAGCTGCTCACCCGCTCTCGCTCCTGGGGCTGGAATCTGTTTGATAAAAGTGAATGTACATTGAAATAACAAGCCTGATAACTGTGGAGGAGTTATTTAAACAGCTGAGCTTCACCTATAGGAAAATCTACAGGTAGGGTAAGGCACTGGTAAAAGCCTGTGTTCCTCTAGGATGTTTGAGAATCCTTGAGGGTATTTGCGTTCACACCTGCTGGTAACTACTGCTGGTTTTGTACAGTTTTATTCTGGAAACACCTCTTTATACATATATATATATGTGTGTGTGTATATTCTGCACTAGTTGTATTTATTCTGCCCTGGAGCATTCGGAAGAAGCTCATGGTGATGACAGCTAGTGTATGAATTATCCTGCAAAAGCTAGATGGTGACCCCAATGGTAACCATTTCCCAGTTGCACAAACAGATAAGCTTCAGAGGTCAGCAGCAGTTGACAGCTAATGAGCCCTCTGAGGATTTGTGCAGCAGCAAATGCACAAGCTGGATTTTAGAAAGTGGAACTCACTTAATTGAATCCATCTTTGTATGGTTTTAAAGCAATCAAAAATATACAAAACCCCTTAAATTGTAAAGCAAGGGTTCTAGGATGTGTCTTCAAGCAAGTTACTGCAGGGAGTGACATGTTTATTTTGCTTCCCTTCTGCCCACCTTAGCACTGAACAAAGCCTGAGAAGGTAAGTATGTTTGTCAGCTAAACACCAGATTCCCACCTTCCCAACTCCGTATGTGTTGGGGATAATTACAATGGTAGCATTTCTTTTTCTCCTCCAAGCCAACTCAGCTTCATGCTTGCTTTCTCTTGTTATCTTTCAGAGCATGCTCCTAGAACTATCATCTATCATGAAAAAGTAATGACATTCTAAGGAGAAGAAATAAACGAAGGGACTGAGCACAAACTGCCTTCATCAGAGTGAAAAAAACCCCAACAAACAGGTTATCTGTTGCTATGTTCCCTTCTCCTGCCACTACAATGCTCTGTTCATAATAGTTTCAGAAAGCAACCACTTTATTCCTCCATTTTGCACAAATCCCAGCCATACCATACTCTAATTGCTGGTGTTCAGGTAGCTCACGCCACAGCTCAAGATTTTTCTCATGCAGACTGAGCCAGATCTGGTGTGTGCTGCCACTGCAAAACCAGCCTTGTGTCTTTGGGAGAACGTTTTGGGATGTACAACTTCTTGTGCATGGTAGTAGTGTTCATATCAGAAACCAGTCTGATCCGTAGACCTTCAAGGTAGCGGAAGACCCAAAGCACTTACAAGAAAGGGTCAGTTTGATTTGAAAGTAACCTGGAGGGCAACCTCTATCTCCCCAAGCTTCAGCAGCCAATGAATAAAAGATGGAAGAAACACTCATGGAACCTGAAGAAACAGAGAATTAGGGAGAGATGAAAAACAAACTGAAGAATATGCTGCTGCTCCCCTGCCTGTGCTAATGCAGCGATCAAACTCTGATGGAGACTTTCCTTGCTAATGTGCCCTCCTCACAGCTAATACTCTCTGCTTCAAAATTGAAACAGTAAATTTGGGCAATTTATTTTAATTGCAAAATATCTGTGCTTTTCAGTTTGCTGTTCAAGAAGATCTGCAAGCCATCACTTCAGGGTCATGAAAATCTTATTCCCTTCACTGTTTCATTAGCTCATATAGAGGCACTGAAAGACAAGCAAAGCCCAAAAGACCTCATCTTCAGTTTGCTAGGACAGACTAGCTCTGGAGGGTTGGATATCTGGGTTGTATGCGGCCTAAGAAAGCAATCTTCCCACTTGTGTATCTGGAAAATAAAGCACCTTCCTCTGACTGTCCTGTTTCTCTTTCTGTTTTCCTCTGACCCTGTTTCTGGCCACATGCTTTTGGCTGCTTTTATTTGTCAAGCTTATCATAGCTTGCATTTGCCATCACCTCAACAGCAAGTGATGCTTGGAACAAACTTGTTTGCTATGCCAGATTCCCCGAGCACAAAAATCCTTTTTCACTTGGCAACTTTAAAGCAAGGCTAGCAGAAAGCAGAAAGAAGAGTCAAGCACAAAGATTGCATGAGACTACAGCGTTTTTGTTCTGGTGCACATGATTTCCATTTATATCCTGCCTCACTACAAACTCACTGGCAGTTAACTTGTGCATTTGGTTAGTATTTTAAGGCAAAAAAAACCCCGGAAATGCTTCAGATGGTGGCCATTAAGCACCAGCAACAACTGATCAGGGATGGAGCAACAGCTTTGCTGAAGTACATTCTCTACTGCCAGGCTATGTGTAGCTGTGGTGTATGCTATGTCTCCTGACAGATTTGAGGGGGTGGGAATTTTTCTTCATATATGCTCAACAGGAAGATTCAGAAAACCGGGTAACTCTGGAAAGTAACGTTTCAGTTTTGGAACTGAAAAATCGCAGGCAACTTTCACTGCTGCAGATGGAGGAGCACACAGCTCACATCCTGAAGGATGGTGGCCCAGGGCACGCGATTACACGGTTTCCTGTCTGGTGATAAAAAAGCTTAAGGACCTCCCTCTGGCAGCTTGCCTCCTCCCTGCTCCCCACAGCAGCACCACAGCAAGCGTGTGGGCCAGGGCAGGACAACTGGTCATGCCATTCCCCCCTTCCTAGCTCTCCTCCTGCCAGGCTATTGAGCAGGCCCGCAGGTAGCATCCAACCCAAGGAGTGAGGTGGCTGCCATGTGTTTGGGAGTCCCATAGAGCAAACACCCCCTGCCAGAGCCCACACCCTGCTTGTGGTAATAGCTGCTAAGGCTGTTAGAATTTCTTCTTTCCTTTCTGCATCTTCTACAGTATAAGTGATGCCAATGGTTCACAGCACAAGCTCTTCCTTCAGAGAGGAACTCTACCGTATTTGGGTTACATTCAGAGATTTTCAGCTGTATTTTGCTTCTACAGTAACCTCTCAATTTCTCTCAGGTTTTCTGTAAATGGGAAACACACCCCAACCTCTCCCGTTGCCTCCCAACATCTACAGAGGGACTTTAGAAGACCAAAACAAAGACTTAGCAGAATTGCCTTAAGTCAAGCACTAGGGGAGTGGGTACAAACACAGCTTCTTTGATCTTCCAAAACAACATCATCTTTGCAATGAAATACCCTCAGCTGTTCCTGCAGCAAATCAAAGATAACTGGATCCTTGGATCAAAGGTGAATAGTGAATTAGCAATGGGACCTCTTCATCAATCCAGAGATTCAATGAGCAGTATCAACTGCATGCAACCTACCCTCCCAAATCCCATCTCCAACCCATGCGTTAACTGAGCACAACAACATCAATTTCAGAGTCAAGAAGAGTCCATTTACAATACATAATGATATGTCTTTATTTCATCAACAGAAATGGTGTCTAGACAAAATTCAGTTAACACTAGCAATTCAAATGAATGAAAAGGGTCGGGTGGTTTTTTTTCATTTTTGTTTTTTTGCACAATACTGTATTTACAATGAGTAAATGACATTTTAAATTCATTAGTTCATAGCAATGCTTTCTTCCAAAAAGGTAAAAATTCTTAGTAACAGAGAGTAAGCATCAACAGCCACCTCATTTATTTATACAATAAAAATCACAAGAAACCACAGTCACCTAGAAAAAAAAATAAAGACAAGCTTAAGAACTAGTACAATAAAATGATGCATTGAATTAAGTTACATTAATCGCATAGAATTTGTGTAAAAAGTATGTAGAAAAAACACCTGATGTAACCTGTTACAGTCATTGACCAGTTATGAGAGGTACAGAGGGTTATACAGGTAGATATGTGTGAAAACTGTCCATACTGTTTGACCTGGGGAGGAAGAGAAGAGGGGTTGCACCCCCTTGCATACACTGATAAAACCCTGTTTTGAATATGGCCTCTGAAGTTTGTAAGGCATATATAAGAGGTGCACTTGTAACCAACTGGTTCTGGAACAAACTCTTAGGGCATCCCCACCCTTGAAATCAAAGGTGATGCTTGGAACTATGAGTAAACCACCACGCACTGAATATCACCAAAGTGTTTAGTATCATTCCTGCTGGTCTGAGGGATCCAGATAGCTTCAGGCAGAGCAAAGGCAGTAGTGAGAACAGGGCTGAAACCATGCACATTTCTCTCAGGTACATCACAAAAGCAGGTGTTGCCAGCCTGGGCTGGGGATCCCAGCCCCAGCCCCTCGCGTTGGGGTAGCTGCTCCCTTCTCTGCCCACATTCCTGAGGGTGAGCTCCTCTGGCCGCAGGGACGAGCCCAGACGGACACTGCAGTCCCCACGCAGCTCCCTCCAAATGGAGGGGTCGCTTGGGTTCGTAGCCTGGGTCCGTCTCTGCTTCTAAGCAATCAATGAAATCAAATACTGCCAGTTGCCATTTCTATTTTAGGATGCTAGTTTCTTTCTGCATGCCCTTAATTAGGCAAAACGGACAACAGCGGCACTGCATGAACCACACAGTGACTTTCGCCTATGGAATGGGCTTTGCCCACAGTCTCTAAAATTCGCACAAGAACAGGAGTCATCTAACAGGCTTTTTAGCAGTTGTTTGGTTGGGGTAATGACCTTATAAAAAGGTATTTTTAGCACTCCTTCCTGCCATAAAGGGATCTTCTTTGCAAAAATGGCAATGTTATCTGCCTAATACCATTAAAATGCATACCAATATTTGACTTCAATATAAATAACACCTATCTTGGTGGAGTGTAGGAAAATACTGTACACTTAGTCTTTGCAAATAATGCCATTTAATTTTGAGAGAAAAGGGAATAATTATTCTACAGACCACCAACAATAGATCTTTTAAATATACACACAGCATTTGAACATATGCATATACACATATATTGTATTCTACAGCATCAGATCTGATGCCTGAGTCATGAAATACTCCAGGGAGTATTATAAATATACATATATGTATTATAAACAGGAAAATACACAAACACACACTCCGACTAGAATTACAGATGTATGTATACATACATACACATATTATATATATGATGTAAAATTAACTTGGACTGTGTTGGCAGAGACAAAACTGAAACAAAGTCAAAATCTGTTGAGAAATTTTCTAGCAGGAAAGAGAGCATAAGCTCTTTATGTTAATAGTTTTAGCTTCACCTCACTTCCGATAAAAATAAACCGCTCCATACTTAGCAGATCCCCTCCTTATGCAAAGCCATCAGCTCCACTGCTCATATTGAGCTAAACCTTCTTTCTCTAGGCAGCCCTAAAATAGAGAGAGACTTTTAAAATGCTTCAGCCATGGGCAACATTCACCCGGAGGCACCTCCAGATGCATCTCAGGCCAGAGAAAATAAGGTGAAAGCAGCACTCCTCGTTGCAATGGTAGAGGATATGAAGTGGAGCAAAACGTGAGCTTCTGGAAACCTGGCAAACGTTCACTTTGTCTCACTGCAAAATTCCCTACAGTCTATTCTGCAAACCCACCACTCTCTCCCTGTTCAACACCACAGTGGTGGCTTACAAGACACAAGTGAGGATGTGGTGCTGATTCTGGGATTGCAACGCTTCACCGTGCTTTCTCCTAGTGGATCAGATTCAATTTTGTTACAGGATTATAGCGATTCCAGCATGCAGATTTGTGTTATATTAGGTAATCATAAAGTTACATGTTAAAAAATCTAACTCTATATCTAGGCATTTTAACTTCTATTTAAGCGCTCTTTAGAATACAGACTTGACAAAGTGTTGGACTCCAGATTAACAACCACACTATCAGCATTAATAATTTCTCTGGCAGCAGTTAATCCATTTAGCAAAGTTATGTATCTAGTTCCCACTCCTTTTTAAAGAGAAGTAGCAGTTAGCATACTAATCACTGTGGCTTGCCTTTGCAGCACATTTTACTTCCTTGGGAAAAAAAACATAATACAAGGATTAGATCCAAAAATATAGTGCATCTTAAAAGCAGCATATACCCTTAGAAAGACATTTAATAAATTACTTGTACAATATATAATAGTTTTATACTGCAGCATCAAACTCTGACGCCTGAGTCATCACGTTAGGAAGTCTGTGATATAAATACCGGGATCTCCTGATAACACAGCCAACATTTTTGCTTTTGTTTTGCTTCTTTTCTCTTTTATTTTTTTTAATTTTTTTCCTTTTTTTCCCCACTACCTTTTTGTTCCAGAATCAGCTTGCAATAAGCTTTAATTGTGTTCAAGGCACCCCCAGAGAACGCAGAGAAACAAACACATTATATAGTGTAGTACTCACCTGACAAAGCATAACAAGCTTAAATGAAATGAGGTTTCCTGGCAATACAAGTATAGCAATGGTAAAGGAAAAGGAGGACTAGATACAGACTGGACAAAGTTTCAAGGACTCATACACCTATGAAAGTGGTGCAGCGCCCAGTTGGGAAGATGGGGTCATGCCATGCCACTCCCAAGCAATGCCCAACAGGACTGATGCTGTTTGATGAAAGCAAAGAGATTCTTACTTAAGACCATGGTGACCACTGGCCAAAGTCTTTAAAATCCATAAATACTACAGGCAGTAGGGTTTGTTTTCTTTCCAACAGTATTCTTGTTGTCAGTTGTTTTGAACCCACAAGACAAGAAGGGCTGGGTATGTGAACTGGTGTCCAAGTCTGAAGCTAATTCTCCCACTGTCTTCCTTTAACATTATCCCAGTAACTGCTTGAAGAGCCGCGTGGTTTAGAATAGCAAAACAACCTCAAAACAAAATAGAAACAAAAACCAACCACCACTACCACCACCAAAAAAACCCCACTGAAAAACCATGATACATGTAAATATAGGAAGCAATGACACAAAACCAGCCACTTCTAATGGGAAAGAATGAAATCAAACATCCAGAAAAGCTCATGGGGGAGGGAAAGAGAGAGAGACGGGAGAAAGGTGGAGGAAGAGACACTTATTTGAGCAGTGGTTTCAAATATCAGTTCCCAAGGTAGAGGAAATCAAGAGACCCAGCACCAGTATGAAGCCAGGTCAAACCTAAGAGCTGCAGCGCAATGGGTTGTGTGGGTGGGCTTTTTAAACCGTTGGAATGAGGTCAAGAGTACCAGTTGCACATGAGTTGTTAGTAGAGTAAATCTTCATGTCAGGAAGCAAGTTAAAACTCGGTTTTATACTCATAAAACATTCTATCTATTCATATATATAGGAGGTCACTTAAAAATAAAAAAGGCAACAGAAAAAACATCTTTAAAATACTGTGTCAGTTGACCCTTCCCTCC
>JAOEHY010038714.1:0-52374 GCA_025447955.1 Psilopsiagon aurifrons | reverse complement strand
CAGATGTCAGGGTGACTGAAGTCCGGCAGCTGGATCAAAGCCTGCGAGTGTGGTGCTCCCTGCACTTGAAGTAAGAATGCTTCATCAACAGGGTCTTCTTGATTAGATGGCAAATAGTAAGCACCAGCCATGAGGCTTCCTTTCTTGGCTTGGCCCCTGATTTTCACCTGCAAGCTCTCAACCTGTTCACTGCTGTTTTTCAAAGACAAAACTCTGCAGTCAATTAATTTACCTATTTTTACATAGAAGGCAAACCCCCCACTTGTCCTTCCTTACCTGTCCCTTCTGAACAATTTATAGCCACTGGTTGCAGCTCTCCAGCGATGTAATTTGCCCTACTAAATTTCAATAACAGTGATTGGATCATAGCTTTCCAGCTGTGCAGTCTCTTCCTACTCTTTCTGCTTACTTGTGCTACATGGCGTCTTAAAGATTTGGTGTGCCTTAAGGATAGAATGATGAGTAATTGTTAAAGTAGTTATTTGGACATAATTGGAAATAGTTGGAAAATCAGTTCAGTGGCAATGATTAGCTTTCAGAGGCTAAGTTAGAATTTTTAGTACTTTAAGCCACTTTTTTCTTGTCATTTTTAAAGTTCTGTGCCACAAGGCAATGCTGTGGTGATTCTTAGAATGTTATTGTCAGAGCTGTTGCCTGAAGTGAAGAAGGTCCAATTCAGGTTATAAGTTTAAGAACCTGTCTACCAAGTTCATGTTAGGTGTCCTTTATGATGCTGACTGCTATTTGAAATAATATTTGTAAGAAGCTGCTGCAGAAAATAGTAACTTGAGTTAAGCATCAAATTCTGGGGATTTCAAGTAACTCAAGTTAATGTTCATTGTAAACACCAAGGAATGATTGCTGAACTGTTGCCAGGGATTGCCTTTTTCCAGGATTTAAAGTAGCTCTTTGTGAGCTTTCTTTACAGGCAGTTTCCAAGAAAATGGATAAGGTATCTCTTTTAGATAAGTTTTATTACTGGAAAAATGGCACATTCATTTAGAGAGTAGTGATTTGTCCTCCTTTTGTCACCCCACTTTGTTTACAGCTTTTTAGAGTCACTTATTTTACCCTGCTCTCTTATTTTGCATCCCATCGTTATCAGAAGAAGTTTTGGTCTCTTAGATAGCCACAGCTTGAAGTACAGATGAGTGAAATTATCCCAAAGGACAGAACATTTTGTCTCTGGAGGATTGGCGTATTTTCTGTTATATACATGGTGGTGCGAGATCATTTGCTAGGCACATCCAGTATGTTTAGCTGTGGGGTCTTCAGGAGCAGATGTATGTTGTTTTCATTACCAGCAAGCATTACATCTCTCTTGTCAGCTCTGAACTTAAGCAGCTTACTTATTCCTTGCACCTTATCACAGCAGGGCACTTGGCAAGCTGAGAGACTACACTGTCCAAGTTTGACAAATACAAGTCATAAAGCAATGTCAACATCGTAATGATGGCACTGCAGTCTACATCACCTTCTTCCAAATTCTCCAGTAGCCTGTGTGTTACAGAGTGACACTGTATGACAGAAAGTTCTCTTGGTGGACAGTCAGTGTTGCTGTCTGTTTTTTCAGCAAAGAAGATGTCCGAAGGGGCCATAACAAAATCATACCTGAATTGGTGTAAAGTTCATAAAATGAGCAATGAATATGTTAACTTCCTATTGCATAAAATTTAACTTTATGAAACTGGGCAGATACAAGGGTATATAAATATAACTAGAAGCTCTGGAGAATCTCTTAAACTGGGTTTTAAAAATTATGTATTCCTCTGCTTTTTGGACATCAGAGCAGTAGCAGATGTGTTCTTGTGCAAATGTATTTACAGTGTTTGTAAGTCAGTTGCAGAGGCAGGCAGCTCCGGATCCGGGTCCGTCTGCAGCAGAGTGGTGCACAGCAGGGTTTCCTGAGGCAGGGAAATGCCAGGGCAGCAGAAAGATCCACCAGCTCTCACAAGAGACACTGATGAGGCCTGGGCCTTGCCAGAACTGCCACCACTGGCATACTTACAGGAAGCATCCTAGGAAGCACAGCAACCAGGGCACGACACTGCAGTTCGTGTAGCAGAAGGGCATGCAGGAAGGGGATCATCACCCTATCAGCTCAAAAAGGTGAATTCAGTTGGTGGTCATCACCCTGCTAGGAAGAACTTCGTTGTGGTATCCGCCTGGAAAAAAGCTGTGCCCTCTGCACTCAGTGATGGGGCTATCGAGACAGAGCTCCCATGGAAACATGCTGCTACCCAGGACCTAGGCTGCAGGGCATGCCAGAGGCTTTCCCTGGTTAATTGGTGGCAGTAGTGAAAACAGCTGTGTCAGGTGTGACCAGGCACTGCCTAGTGGCAAAGCTACGTATGGAAGTAGAAAGGTTTGAGGAGCATCAGTGAATCTGAGAAGGAGAGACTGGTGATACCATTCTGCCCTCCCTGGGACAGAAACAGGAACGGACACCAGACACAAAATCACAGGATCAGAGGGATCCTGTATCCTCCCCCCACCAGTCAGAGGGCAGTAGCTTAAAGGGTGAGTGGAAGCAAATCCACGCCTTTCTACAATAGGTGTGATGCTCTGTATGTGGAAGCTCAGTCAACTGATGATGTGGATGGTGGTCCATTTATAGCAGAGGTGGTGTTGCTAAAGTAAAAGACTGCCCCCTGTAACAAGACCACCTCCACAAGGAAGAAAAGGCAGATTATAGTTGATTCCCTGTTGAGGGGAACAGAGGATGCTATATGCTGGACAGACCCTCCTTTTAGGGAAGTCTAATAGCTTTTTGAGGCGCTGCTTAAGGACATCACCAGGAAACCTAGGCTAGTACAGCCTTTGGACGATTACCCATTATTGCTCTGGTGTTTTGCTGGAGCTCATGCAGTTTGTGAAAGTGATCATATTATACTGATTCCTTCTCAGAATGAAGAACTGGGCTCAAAAACTTGGTAGTTGCTTTCCATCCTGTTTTTAATTCACAACATTAATTAAAACTGACCCTTCCTGTAGTTTCAGTTTTGATCGTAAAAAATACAGTGAAAAATGTTTAGGTTTTCCTAGAGCATTTGTGCCTCTGAATTACTGAACAAACGGTAAAGTACTCCTTGAATCTATCCGTCTGCTTTCTGTACTCCACAAGTCTAATGTAGTTTTATTGACAATGGCTACTTTTTGCTTTTCAGCCTTCATTTAAATAGGATATCAGATTGTAGTGTAGGAGGTTGACAATTACCGTTCAACTTTTTGGTGATTATTTTTAATAAAAGGAATGTTGGATTTCTGGATACAGTGCAATTTTAATGAAATGATGAGCTTCCTGACTACAGCAGACTGAGCTTTGTGTGATTTCTGCAGTGATGAATTGACTGTGTCAAACTTTCCAATCTAGCCTAGTGAAATATTTTACTATGAAAGTTTAATTTTCATTCTTTATTTATGAAAGCAGGAGTACTGTCACAGTGTGTTATCATACAAGCACCATTCTGCATGATTTATTTTAATGAATGACACTTGTTGATATTTTTAGTGATTTTTGACCCATATTTAATGCCAAAACCTCTAAATGTTCTGAAATATAATGAGTCTGCCATTGGTTTTTTTTTCTTAAATCAACACATAACACTTATGCAATTGTATCTTATCTCAAAAGCTGCAGTGGTAGTTTGTTAGATATGGTGGGGCAAAAGAGTATTACCCTGCTTTTTGTGTTGTGTTTTTTTTCTGGAAAGACCTCATACTTAAAAGCAACTACAACGGTTTTTAAAATAGTCATTTGTGTAACTTTTCTAAGGAAGCTATGAAAATGCTTCTTCTCTAAGAAACTACATTAACTCATGCTCATTTGGGACTGAAGGATATACAGCACACTGCTTCTTTACAGAAAGTATAGCCTTATGGGCAATGCTTATACTTGAAGTTCAGGAAATTTGAAGGTGTAATACGTACAGCTGAGTAAAAGTAAAACTGTTCGATAGTCTTCTGAGGTGTTTACTTAGGTTGATGTTATAGAGTATGTACTTCAAGCCAGTTATTAAAAAAGAGAAAAAACAAACTGAAAAATGCACCTTAAATGGCATATATGCACAAATACAAAATTTTATTCCAATACAAATTTTTTGATTTAACAAATAACATGACTAAAAGTTATCAATAAAAAAACTTTGTCACATTTCTTTCACTCTCTTGGAAGCTGGTATCGTGCTATTCTGTCTCCTCAGATGAATACAAGGCTAAATATAAAGCATTATTACAATTTATTAGTTCATATATATCCATCTATGCATAAATTTTGATTATTGTTCTAACAAATGAGGATTGGTGTTTGCAAATATTTCAGTTTTGCACAGTACAGTTTTCCCAGATTCGTAAGGTTCTCCAATCCTTATATTTCCACTCATTAAAAAAAAGAGAGGACCTTCTATGAGTAACATAAAACATTTAGTAGCAAAACAGTAAAAATATGCACAGGTCAGCCAACTTAGCCTGAAGGAGAACCCCACGAAAGATGTATAGACATCAGTTCCTTCGCGCTGTGTTGATCTAAAGTTCAGCTATTGCCTCTTTCTGCTCCACTATAATAATCTGCGTCATTGAAGGCAGAATCTATTCAAAACTTCTTAGAGCTATAAAAAAGTAAACTGTGATGTTCAAGAACACCCTATTACTCCAGTAAAATATTTCTTCTGATATGTAACATACAGTTATGGTACAGACTGTTATTGTCACTGAACAAGTATGTAGTTCTGTGCGTTTGAGATGGTCTGGGCAACTCTCATGAATCTTCATAAGCCTGATGATACTTAATAAGTGTAATTTGGTAGAATAATAGTTGTGTTGGGTTTGCTGAGAATTAAAACAGTGGTTCTTAGGAATTGCGTACCTTTTGTCTAGAAAAATAAGCTATCATTATTGATATACATCAGTACTGGTACAGCTGGAATTCTCACAAATGCAGACCGTATGACAGTCCCTCATAGACAATCAGAAAACAAAATGTGGTGTATAGTATAGCTGTTTTGGCTTTACAGAATCATTGTAGAATGTTTCTAGCCCACTTCTCTATATTTTTATCTTCTTCACGATAATGCTGAAATGTAGGATGTTCTTACCACATTGGCTTCTTTTCATTGTGTGAAATTCTGAATTTGAGCATCGCTCAACTTTCTTTTTTTTTGCCATGGAACTGGGTATGCAGTCTGCAGAAATAATGCAGAAGAATTTCATAACTTTAGCAATCTGTGCAACCTATCTTACTGAATTAGGAAGGAAAAGTGTTACCACTGCAGATAACTTTTATACTTTAGAGCTCCTAATTCCACAAGGGAATTAGCGTGTCATGCTTCAATTACCAGATGAGGACAAAAGGCTTAATTGACTTCTGTACAGCTGGGGCTGCTGAATTCTGACTTCTTGAAACTCAGGTGATAGATTTGCAAAATGTTCTTTATTCCGTTTTAAAAAATGTATTTGTTACTTATTAAGAAAAATAAGTTTTGCTGTTTGTTCTGTTTTCAAATAAAACATTCAGTTTGATGTGGGCTATATTCCTGCAATGGGACAGTATTTTAATAGTAGTCACAGAAATGTGTTTTGCGCTTCATTATCACAGTGCAGTCATGGAATTTCCTTATTTGTACAGTGTTACACTTTTTACAAAGTTGTTAATACGATTGTTTATATTTGTAAAGTAAACCAAAAGAATAGAAGGAAAATGAGGAAGAATATCAAATAAGGAAAAACTAACAAACCATGGGTAGAACATAAGAACAGATACAATATTGGTGTTACTGAAAATAGTTCCCACAGAGCATTCCCCTTCAAAATGCTACACAAAATATATCTTGTAACACTCCGGCCTGTGAGCATTACCAAAAGTGTTCTGAAAAAGTTGCCTTGAAGGAATATTTTGTTTCTAACAATTCGGTTTTGCTTCAGTTAGGAATAACCTTTTTAAATCTTAACCTTATGAGAAATCAGTTTCTTAGCTTGTAGGCATCTTCATGATGAGCATACAAGACCTGCACAACCTGGAAGCTCAAAAAAACTAGGTGGATGCAAACAAAGCATAGTGCTGAAAAACCTTTTCAGAGTCTTATTTCCTCTGTAGAGTTTAAAAGCCTGGATGGGCGCTAGGATTAGCTGATCATCAGGAGTTACAGTTACTGAACAATAAGAGTCTAGATGTTCTCTAGCAAAGGCTTAGCTGCCATATCCCGGCGTGGAAGGCATAAAGGAAAATGACTCATTTAAACTTCTATGAATTTGTCATACTTTTGGTATTACAATATGAACTAGGAGCCCCACCAGACTGATACAGAGGCAGCAGGAAACTTCATAATGTATTGCCAGAAGAGTCTTAAAAGCCAAGTTACAATGGCCTGCGTCCCACAGTCCAGACACTCACAGCTGGATCCTGGAGCATACAAGTTGCTAGTCGTTTCCTGAATATAGCCTATTCATCATTTCTAAATGTTTTCTGACCATTTTTTATGGTATTTTAAAGATGAATGATTTCAGTGTTAAATTGCACTTACTCAATTTCAGTATTTATTTTCCATTATTTCACTAGCACCAATATCAATATATTCTGTGTTTTATCTGTGGCACCTTCCCTCCCTCACTCCTTCTGTTTATTTGCTGTTGTCTTCCATTCATCCTATATTGCATTTATTCCATTTACACAGTATCACATCTTGTTTCTTCACTTTTAGAGTTGCCCAATCACTATTTCTTTATGAAGATAGTACAAACATACTATCTTACATTTGTAGGAGCCCTGGTATTTGAAAAAACAGCAGTTAACACTTCAGAGATCATGAGCCCCATTATATATGGTTAATATTCCACTCACTCACTTACTGAATTTTTATTGTGCTGTTGTTTCTAACAGTTGCTATTGAGCTTTTTTTCAAATCTGTCTATAGTGAAATACTTCCTTTACTTTAAGAACCTTTTGAATTTCACACTTGTGGTGAGAAAATAAAAAGGTAGTTTGTTTTTTCAAGTCATCAAATGCAGCCGTCCTCAAGGAAAAGATTATAAATATTGATGGGTAAGTTTGCTTTTATTCATTATCGCAGTGTTACTGAAAATATGTCTCTCTTTAGCTTTTTTACGGTATGTTAATTAGGGTCTTGGGCACAAAGCCAAACTCACTCGTAATTAAAACTACCTTGCTTAATAAATCAGAGATCTCTTAAGCCACGTGGATTTCATGTCTTATGAGGTGTTATGTTAGCATGATTTTAGAATGGAGTTAAGGTGCTGATTTAAAAGGTAGGACTGTGGGAAAACACCTTTGCAGTTCTCTAGGAATTGTATGTCTATGTGAGTTAAATATATTTCATACATTTTATGATGAGAATGCTAAAACAGAAAAATCCTTTGGCTTAGCCTATTGCACAAATTCTTGGGAATAGCTTTGTGTTGCTATTTGAAAAATAAACCTAAGTTATGGGGAGACACAATGTCACAAAAGTCCGCTTTCCTCAAATTCACATTGCAAGTCCATAGCATAAACTTCAAATAGATGAACAGCCAATTTTGAATAATACTGTTTTTCAAATTGAAGCACATTCAAATAGGGGAGTAATTTGCATTGCATCAGACATCTGTTATGTCAGTATCACCTTATGTTGTGGCTCATATTTAATGCCTCTTGCAAAATATAACTTACAGTAGGTATATTTTGTCTTTCATCTTTTGGAGGAAAGAAAAAGAGAAGGGGAGGATGCAGTGTAGAAGCAGGAAAGCAGTTGTTCTGGTATAGCTTTTCATAGGGTGGTGGAAATACAGATCTCTTGTCTCTCAGGGATGACTAGAATAAGTTTATCCTAGCTGTAATACTGAAATCAAAACTGAAGTAGCTGACTGTAAATGTGAAGGATGCATATTAGATTGGTTTGGCTTCAAGCCAACAACCCAGCCAAAGTAGTCTGTAAATTATGACTCAGGTATTGGCATCTATTTATGCTCATAAGCAGGGTTCCGTTGCCTCATTCTTAAACTTTACTGCCCCAAGTTTTTTTGTGGATTTTCCTGTAACATGTCTAGCTGCATCGCTGAGCACAGATCTCCTTTCCCTTGACTTTGTGTTATACTGTTATCTAATAGTGGCAGAAGTAGTGAACTGAGTCCCACCTTACTAAGAGAGCTAGGGGAAGTAAGTTTTGGCAAAGGTTACTGCAGGGATGCATCCAGGTTTTGCAGGCCTGATCTTCAGGAGGCATTGTAAAATAGTGAACTAGTTTCCCTGTAACACAGTCACTTAAAGCTCCATTCATTGATAGCATCTAGAGTGTTCTCATCCCAGCATCCCTTTGATCGCATGCTGGCTGCAACGCTGAGGAGCCCATCCTGTCTTTTTCTGTCTAGTGTCATGTACTAAGCTCTGCTGACTCATTTCAATTCTTTGAGCGTGATGAAGTTTTTTGCCCCTTTCCCTGTTCCTCATAGGTAGCTAACCCAAGGTAAGTATTGTCTTCTTCTGCTGTATAGCTTTTTGCTGGTATGCTTGCTGCTGGCAGGAAATGCCCTAGTCCTAGCAGATTTGAAGCGTATGGAGAACTCAGATATTACTTAGAAGTTCACTGTCTCAGGGGACAGTTATTCCCTGTTTAACCCAAGCACCTTCCCCATTGTCTGACCAAGCTAAATGCTACACTAAGTCAACAGGTAAGAGTAATTTAGTATTATTTCTTTACTGATATTCTGAGCAGTCTTGAAAAGAAAAAAGCCTCTTTCTTTTCCAAGCATTGACCCTTGAATTGACACATTGTCTATGAATGTGCAGCTGTTATGTATTTGGTTAGATTTGTTGGTGGCCAGTGAGTACTAAGATATTTCTTTATCTTTGCAAAGTGCAACTGAAGGTTTTCTAGGTTACTACTCATAATCATAGAATCATTGGAAAGGACCTTAAGCCCATGTAATTCCAGCCCCCTTTCCATGCGCAGGGACAACTTCCACTAGCCAAGGTTGCTGAAGGTCCCATCCAACCTGGCCTTGAACACCACCAGGGATGGAGCATTGACAGCTTCCTTTGGCAGCCTGTTCCAGTGCCTCACCACCCTCACAGTTGCTTTTTGTGTTAATTGCTTTAGCTAGAAATAATAGCATGTAGTATTATTCGCTAATAAATGGTGTGTTCTTTCATTGTCATACATCCTCCAGAGAGGAATATGAAGAAATTCTCTTGATTTCTGGTATGAGGAACAGAAACTTCATATTTCATAACAAGCAGTCTTGATGTAGTCTTAAACACACTATAAAGACAGCAATTCTTCTAGAAAAAAGTGGAAATATATGAAATATCACTGTTAGGCATGTCACAAATAGCTGCTGCCCAGCTAACACGTGATTGTGTAGGAGTAGTAAAACCCAACACAAGCTTCATTTATTTCTAATGAATGCAAAGATTTCACAAAGTATGGAACATCTTTCGGGACAGTTATGTTTACTGACTTGGGTGTTGTAAATTTTTTTTCCTGTTCTTGCATATGCAAAAAGGACCATGGCTGTTCCTGAAGCAGGCTTTTTGCTTTTCTAAAGTATTATACTGCATGCTATAGAAAATCTTATCAAGAAGTAAGTCATCCCAAAATCCAACACTGCAGGCCTTAACTATTTGCTCAGCTGTTAATGAATACTAAAAGCTTCTTATGTGGATATCTGCACACCTGCCTTTTTATGTTGCTGATTAGATAAAGAGCTAATTTTTAGATTTTAATTTGTATTATAGAAAGATATCTGGTTATTATGAAAAAAATGTGTTCAAGCTTCTATAAATAAAATGGGCCTTGAATTGTCACAGATTGTGTCTAAACCTGAGAATAGCCACATCCTTCTGAACTCGGTGTCCAGATGTTCTCTGCAGCTGCTTATCGTGTGGAACAAAACCGGGTGTGCAGAGCCTTCCTTCTGCCTTTGTTTTGGAAGGACCTGTCTGCACATGGACTGTAAGAGGACTACTTGTGACATCCTCTGTATACAGGCCCAGGTACAAAATCGTTGGGGAAACAGGGTCTAGGGTGAGTTGTCACATACTTTTTTTCGCTCCTGAAATAGCAACAACATCCTTTTAAAGTACAGTAAACATTAATTCATTTCTATGATTTTGGATACTGTTTGAGTAAGCTATGTCTGTCAGTCAGTGAAATCATTCAGTTGCTCTCCTGTACATTTTCTGTTGTACAGAATTTATATTGGTACAGAAAATGTATGGAACTTTTATCTAGAAAAATGGACTGATTAACTGAATGTGGGAACTTTTTTAATCTCTTTGATTTTCAGTGGAAATGTACAGGGACATTTAATCAAGGTTTGGAATTATTTTTCTAGTATGGAAAAGTAAAATGGCTATGAAATTTGCATTCATTAATGAAGAAAATAAATTACGAGAATCACATAATAGTAACTTTAAAGATTCTCAGTCTTGCTAAAGCAAAAGCAGCATGTTCTTATTTCAATATCCTGTTCAAAGCATTCCGTTTTCACAAAAAGCTGTTTTTCTAGAAATTCACTGTGGCAGAAAATAGCATTATGCATTTGAGCAGATGCACTGGCTCACTGCTTGAAAGATGGACACCTGGGGTCTTGCATTAGACTTGCAGAGAATATGGAAATATTGCAGATGAAACTGGATAGGTAGAAAATAGGTGAATGTGCAGTTTCACATTCTTTAATTAAAAGACTTTTGGTAATAAGAGTATGTAACTATCTATACTGTCTTGAGTTACTGGTTAAAATGTGGAGATTCTTTTTGTTTCAATGCATAGCTCTGTCGGAAGCTGATAAATGAATTTTTACTGTAGAGGTCTTCCTGAAGACTAAAGACTGTTGATAACAAGCATCTGTGAGGAATGTGACATAATTCTCCATTTTAATCTGAAATTTTATCTTATTTTTTCAATATCTGTCATTTTGTCCTGGCTGAAAGCCACAGGTAAGGTTATTATTTACCTTACTGTCATGTTCATCATCAGTTATATTGTTGTTAATGCTCATTGACAGTCACTTGTAAGAAACAATTATGGTTGCTCTTGTTTAATTATCTACACTTCAGACAAGCTTGTGGTGGTTTTCTTTGTGGATTTTTTTTTTAAATCTTTTATCCTGCTACGTGATTTAAAGCAAACATTGGCAAAATGAAGGGTTTCAGATCATGCATGCTGATTACATGATGGCACGAATAATTTGCCTTACAAATTAATAAGTTATTACTGCTGAGGTAGTGTCAATATGAGCAAAAGAAACCTCATGAGATCTTAGCAGTGAAATAATTTATACTGTGGTTGACACTCTGCCTGGTGAAGATCTTTGCATTGTGCCAAACTCAGGTGTCGTGGATCAGGTTTCAGATGTATCGGGTTAATCTTTGAACAACTTTCATCAGAAAAGTCAGGAGGCAATGCAGATGTGCAAAGCCATGTTTCAAGACTCAGTTCACATACCTACTCTGACACTTGCCCAGACTGCTAAAAGGCAGCTGCTGCTTTGTTGCTTGTCATAACATCCAGGCCGGGTACCTGTGCTGTGTACTTTGCTTGAGATGGAGCCAGTACACAACTAATTACCCTCCAAGCTGCATTTAGGAACTTCTTCCTACTGAATCTTCCAAAAAGTATTTGGTAAGACTTACTTCTTTCCTTTCACTCTTCTGCCAAGTGACCACTCTGATTGTACTGCAGTAAATGTCCATGAGTGTTGAACTAATTATGAAGAGTTTCTTTATACTGAATGAAAATTCGGTGGTGTGTAATTCAGCATACTTCTTTCCTTCCCCTGAGAGGATAAGTGCCTCAAAATGTATTTGATATTGGTAGTGTTGATTGCTTCTTTTTTTTTGCAGTGAGAAAGCCTTCTGTCTTAGTATCTGCTATAAAATTTATATACAGTTGTACTGGATGTATTTGATACATGTTAGGTTTTGATCATGTTTGCTGAATTGAAAAATAGGCAAAAATTAATGTGCAGAAATTATACCTAATAATGGAAAAGGAGTATCATTTGTCTCCAGGATACAGCAAGGAACAGAAATATTGCCCAGCCAATGCATGACAAATCATATTTACTCTCAAGTTTGCATTTCAACAGTATTTAAATTTAAATTGCTTTAGTGGGAGCACTGAAACACATACTGTCTTTTTTCACTAATAGGAGCCAGAATAATATCTTTATTACACCTTTTGAGTGTAATAAATGAAAGAAGCTGGTGAGTCTCTGGAACTCAGTTCAAACCACCTCGTAAACTGCATCATTTCAAGGTGCAAATTGTACTGTAGAAAATGTATCTAAGTAGCATGTGAGAATGCAGCCATTTCTTTTGTCCATTTTCAATGCAGTAAAACAAAGCTAATCAAAATGATAGCAGACTAGTCTCACAAAGTTTCATAGAGGTCACGAGAGATAACTCATGATAGTTCATACACAGTCATGCTTTCTGGCAGTGGAGGTGCAGAGACAGCTGTGGTGGTAGTGATTTCAAAGAAGTCTCAACTGTTTTTGCGCAGTGTATGACCATGATCCCAGATGCACTTTCTAAGACTCCACTAAAATGTTCAGTGATTTTGTTCAAACCAGATGTTTGCCTGATTGCTAATAGCTAAGCTCATCACCACTCAGTTGTCATTCATTTTCAGCTCTAGATCACACAGTGCTGTATATCCAGTATCTTCAGGGCAAAAGGATGTAGAGTAAATTGAGAAGAGTTTCCACTTCTACTGAGCATTTGCATCAGAGAACATAAGATTACTGTTCTAAAGAGTGAATGAAGATGGATAGAATAAAATTTGTAAAAAATTCAGGAGGTAATAGTTTTCCTTTTCCTTTTTACATTGTTTGTGTTCGTAGCCTTTTCCTGTCTTACTGATAAATATGTCTCAGAGCTTAGTGTGAGTCTCCACTGTCTGTTTCTCCGGGCAAACTTTCTCACAGCTGAAAAGCTAGTTGCTAATTGTAAGTAAAAATGAGTAAAGTAATGACTAAAAGGAGTGAAGCAGTAAAAGCAATAAAACATACACTTCCTCCAGCATCCAAGCTCTTTTTTCAGCTTCTTTCCTTTCTTCTGCTAAGAACAGTTCTGTAAAATGTTAAACCACAATTTTTTGCATGTGTTTTACTAATGTGGCCCTCCTCGCTGTTGAAGCTGCTATAAATGGTTATAAATTAAACGTGAAACATTCCTATGGAGATTTATGTCTACCCCATCAGTGTGGCATGGAGAAGTAACAGTTATGCCCCCTAATTGCTTGACTGATCTCCAGGAATTCCCAGGAAGCAGAGGCTCTCTTCACTTTTGCTTCCAGTGTTGTTTTTTTTTTTTTTTTTAATTTCTGTGGGACACAGGTGCTCAGTGTTTCCTCCTCTATGATCTGCAGCTATGGCAAGCTGTCTTGGAAAAGGACAGGATGCTGTCCTAAGGATGTTGAGCCAAATATAGCGTATGGGAAGAGTTGTACTATGTGCGCCCCCACCAGTCAGAAATTGCAGGGTTTTATTAGTCTTACTGTAGCAAAGACCTCTGCAAATAAGTATATTAATGCTTCACATCTACCCAGAAAGGTTGGATAGCATGAGTGCCTCCATATTACTGTGTTAGCTGTGCTGTACTATGGGACTTCAGAGATTCCAGTACCCATGTCATTGTCTTCTGTGGTGCTGAGACACTATGCCAAGGTTTAAACCCAGCCATCAGCTAAGTTACAGAGCTGCTCACTTGCCCTCCTTTTCACCCCATGCCATCCAGGTGGGATGGAGAGAAGAACTGGAAAAATTTAAAACCTGCTGGTTGAGATAAGAACTGTTTAATAACAAAATACAGTGATAATAGAAATAATACCAACAATAACAATACTGATGATAATAATAGGGAATGACAACAACAGCAGAAGATAAATGTGAGAACACCAGTGATGCACAATACAATTGCTCACCACCAGCCAACCGATACCCAGCCTGACCTGAGCAGCGGTCTGGGCCTTCTGAGTAACTGCCCCCAGTTAATATACTGGGCATGATGTGCTGTGATATGGAATACCCCTTTGACTAGTTTGGGTCAGGTGTCCTGTCTCTGTTTCCTGCTGTTTTCCTGTGTGCCTCCTCACTGGCAGAGCATGAGGGACTGAAAAGTCCTTAATCAGGGCAATTGCTACTTAGCAACAACAAAAATGTCAGTATATTATCAGCAGGTTCTTAGACTGAAGCCAAAACACAGCACTGCACCAGCTACCAGGAAGAAAATTAACTCTATCCCAGCTGAAACCAGGACATACTATGTTGTGCATTGCAAATGGATAATGTATGGGGTGGGGGAATCTTTTGTGAGCTGCCTCAGTTCCTGCATAAGCATTTAGAAATTATTACAGATCACACATAGTTCTACTGGGTAATTAAAAGGTTGTTTAGGAGGTAAAGCAACTAAATTATGCTTTGAAATGTTACACTTATGTGCTTGAATAATTTGTCAGGATGCTTAGACATGTGAATGACATGTTCAAATCAGTTCAAGTCAGATTATAATTTAATAAATGGCTCGATTGAATTTTGGACAAGTTTTGAAAAATCTTTTCTATGATAGAGAAGTTTTCAAAAATTTGCCCATTACTTGGCAGTGCTATATTAGCAAATTGTTGTTATATTTCTGGCTGGAATTATCAGCTATGGCCTTTTATATGACATGTCTTTAGATTGAGAGGTGTAATTCCTTCCTTCACCTGACTTTTATAATGTATTATGCCATTAAGACACAATGAAGCATCTTTTAGTGGTCCATTAGCACAAGAACTGGATGCACTGTGTGGAGAGAAAGAATATTTTCTGGAACTCCAACTAGTTAGAAAGAAGTTTTGAAAATTGGTATCAGAATTCAAGCTGTATGCTAGGTTTTCTTCTTGTTCTGTGACTTTTTAAATATTGTGCTTTTGTACTTTTCTACATGTTGTTGCTAATACAGCATTTGGTAGGGACCTGAAAAATAACCTGCCTTTAAAATTTAATCAGTAGTTAGAAGTCTATTTTCCTATGAATAGAATCCCAGGTTAAAGAAACAGTCTGTGATGAAAAAACAAAACAAAAAAAAACAGATGAAAAGAAACTCTCGAAATTATAACATGGAAAACTGTATGCATGGTCCCATAGGCCAAGGTGTCTTAATTTCATGAAGTTCTGTTTACAGTAAGAGATGATTCGAGGGAAAAAATATGCAGCCAGGTGGCAGAGATGCTGAAAATTATATTTTAAATTGGAATAAAATAGTTTGCATGCAAAATGAGTCCACTTAGACCAAATAGATGGGTCAGTCTACATACTGGAAGGGTAAAATAGACTTAAAAAGTCTGGGTTTGCAATATGTTTTTATTGGACTGGGCATTACAGCAAAAGAGAGTACAGCTTGCCCTTCAATAGCAGTCCTTGCTAAGTACTAACACTAAACAAATCAATGACATGCCTATCAAGGATTTGAAGCATTTCCCAGAGCGGGAAATTAGAAAATGAAAAATGTCAAAGATAAAGACGTGAGGAAAAGTACAACTAAGCCTAATCACTGTGCCTGAAAAGCTGGGTCAAGAGAAAGACATTCTGAATAAATGAAAAATATAAAAATGTAACATATATATTTCCATATAAAGCAAAATTTAAGTTACATACAGGAAATAGCTGTAAAAAAAATCAAATATCTATAGGTTGTAGTTCTGTTGAAAATAAGTAAGACACGCATTTCTTTTTATCCAGGCTCTCTTTGAACTGCATTGTTTCACTTTTCCATTTGCTTTCAGAGTAATATCTTGCCTTCCAATATGTAACTAGGATCCAAAGCCTCTCTATATATGGAATTAGAACTGATACTGCAAAGACAATCAGTAATTACAGTCCTTGATAATATTTGCATATTATTCTGATATAAAAAAAATCTGTGTTCTTGTGCACGTTTTCATACTCTGTGGTTTGTTGCAAGATTCCCATGTGAGCTTCTTTTGGAAGTTTATTGTGTACATGTCACTGTATTTGGTCCTCATGTTTCATCTAGTACTAAGCTGCTTTTCTAGGGGTAACAGTAGAATGATCTAAGTTCAACACAGGAGGAGGAAACTTGCGTCTGTTTAAGTTTGTCAGAATCGTATTCTTAGGAGTCATTCAAATCTTGGGATCAAAATTAGTGTGACTTGAAGTGTGTTATTCTGTCCTTTGAGCCATCTCCCTTGCTATGTCCTGAGCTCCAGTAATATCCATGGCAGTAAGACACCCTCTATTAACTAAATACGTAATCTATTGTATTCTTCATCTTGGAAGTTTATGGCTTAATTTCTGAGGTATGAGAGGAGAATTATGCCTCATATTTGAAAAATATCTGAGTCCTTAAGACAGAACAGTTTAAATCTGCATGTGTTTAATGCAGTAATAAGAATCAAAGTTTATTTTCTGAGAACTGTGAAGATAGAGTCAAAACCAGTTAAAACATCTGCTAGTTTAGCTAGCATTTAGTGCATGTATTCTAACGAACAAAATATGCACTGTGTGTGACCTATAGCTTAACTTGCAGTAATTTATATAAAAAGGTGCTGTCTTTCCCTTTACCAAACTTTCCTCTCCTCTCTCTTCCTTTCCTCTTTCCACTTTTCAGCATTCTCACCTTTTCCTGCTTTTACCCTCTTCTCTGATTTTCCTTCCTTTCTTCCCCTTTATTACCCACTCTTACCTCTGCCTTTTCCCCCTTCTACCCTTCCCCCATCTCTTTCTTTCTTTCCCTCTGTTTTTTTTCTATAAACATGAAAAATTCTCTGTCTCTTCCCATGTCTGAGCAAGATAAATGAACTAATTTAAAATATTTTCCATGCCTCATCTGTCCACTCCACAAGCTGTCAATGAGTTTGGATTGGAGTTTGGATTGGAAGCTTTCATGCCAATAGTCCACAGTGAGCAGTTTTATTATTTTGAAATAAGAATGTTGTTTCCATGGCAAACTTGGAACGCTTTGCAACTGTGCTGACATCCACATTCTTTTGGGTTTATGCAAGAAAGATGATGCTTCATGAGATTTTTTTAAGCAAAAGGTCATTTGCCTACCTGCCCAAGATAAAGTAATGATATTACTCTTTCATATTTGTGTATTTTGAGAGAAAACAACAGGGAAAAAAGAAAAGATGGAGAAAAAAAACCAGCTCACTTTAAACACACTGTGATTTCAGGTTTTGCTTCTGCATTTTTTCAAGCAACCATTTTTACCAATAGCCAATATGTTTCAATTTAGAGAGAGCAGTGGTTTTGCAAGTTTTTGTCATGGCTAATTACTCCAAGACACTGCTTACAATCGTTTGCAATGGCATTAAATTTTTCAAAATATTAACTTAGTTAAGTTAGTACAGGACTTAGAAATGAGGGAAACATTTAGAAATAACTTACTGGTTTTGAGATACTATAAATTGACACATTTTAGATTGTTTTTGAACTTTTTATACTTAGTACATTTTCATATGTCTTAAAGAATGTAATAACTTTTCTGTACTTTTTTATCACTTTTACCTTTAAAATCCGCTATTTTCTGGTTGGGTATAATGGTAACATCAACTCTGCTGAAAAATAGAGTTTGTCTTTTGGCTGAAAGCTTCAGAAGTAATCTTTTCTTTGTAAGCTATGCATTCCCCCAAGCTTTCCAGAACTGAAAAAAAAAACCCCAACTTTCTGTGATGCAGAACAAGTTTAAATGCTATATTTCTTGATTTCTTCCTCAAATTAAAAAAAAAAATTAAACAACTTCAAAACAAACAAACAAAAAGTCTATAGCCCTCTACCCTGGAAAAGCCCTTCATCTCCAGTTTAGACTTGTTCAGTTTTTCATATGCTCATTAGCACCTGGAAATAGCATGACTCCCATTTGCTCCATTTACTGTAGAGATGCCATGTAGTTCTTGGCCAGTGGCATAACCACACTACAGGGTTTTATCTGTGCTTCTTTTCTAACAGTGTATTCTGTACAAAATAGCTTCCCTTCAACAGAGAACAACGTGACAAGCAGCTGTGTCCTCATTCAGTGTACAGCACAGTATTTTCTTTCCCACAGGCAAAGTGCATTCACCTACATAATTGGCCATGACCCCTTCTTACCCAGAGGACATTATACTGAAGTCCATTCCCATTTTCTAATCTTTTAAAACACAGGCAGCACATTACTGTCGTGCTAGTAAGTGGGTGAAATTTTGATATGTGTGCTTGTATTGTCATCAGAGGTTTCTGTCTGAGCTTGACAAGATTCTCGTTTCTAAACGTTTGAACATGCATGTCCTAAATGCCGTATGATTGTTGCTTTAGTAATTTTGGTTTTCTGTGTGTATGTGGAAATACCTTTTTAGTTTATTGGTATCACTTTACCGATAACAATTCTCAGAAGGTTTTGGAGAATTCTCAGAGGGTTTTTTAGACAAAAGATGGTGGTACCTTTATTTTGATAAAGTCTGTATTTTTTCATTTCACTACATTGCTTTTGGGATATTGCTAAGAATATAATGCTTTCAATGTTGCATCTCCATGTTCTAATTTTAATTGCTCTCTTATTAAAATGTTAAATTCTGTCTGTGCGTTTGAATGTATTCATAAGGAGCATTATAAAACAATTATTATAAAATAATATAAATAATATAGAAGCAGTGATCTTCTCTGTGATAAGTATAAATAATGGTGTTAGGTTTCCAGAGCAATGTTTTGCATTAAATGGCAACTCATGAACCAGTGAAACCTGAAGTGGCCATACAGTCTTAAAGTTCTCTAATTATTGTTTGTTAAGGATTTTTCTGAGTTATAAAGTTCTGGATGACTTCTCTAGCTAGACTGTGTAGTAGTGCTCTGTTTTTGTTTGGGCTCTGTCTCTTTTGAATTCTCAATAATATAAAGTCTGCCACTGGAATTTATCTTGGTTGCATTTGCTGAAAAGAACCTCAGGATCATGGTGTAGAAGTTAAACATGAATCAGTGGCATACCCTTGCAGCAAAGAGGGCCAGCTGCATCCTGGGCTTTAGTTGTAAAGCAGTAGTTGGCCAGCTCAGGAAATTTATCCACTGTTCCCTTTTATCTGGTATTTGTAAGGCTGCGCCTGATCTCCCCATTGTTGACGTACAGGAGCAAGTCCAATAAAAGCACATTGAGATGGTCAAGGCTGGAGCACAGGAGGTATATGGAAAGACTGAAGAAAGTGGGTCTGTTCAGCCTAGGGAAGAGATACCTTTTTGCAGAGATTTTACAGCTATTTATAACTAGATAATCAGAAGATAAAGAGAAGATGAAAACACATGATTTCTGAAAGGTGCATGGTGATAACTTGAGAGGTAAAGAACACAAACCAGAACTTGGTAAATTCCAGTGTGTTCCAAAGAAAGGGTTTTCTTACTATGGAAGCTGGTGGTTTTAAATTTGCCTAGCGAAGCTGAGGGATCTTTGTCCTGGGAGATATTAAAAACTCAGCTGGACAAGCCTTGTACACCTGATTTAGATCTGCTTTGGCAAGGTGTTGGACTACAGACCTCTGTAGGTCTCCTTCAACCTGTTATTCTTTGACTCTCGGGAAATAGTTTGTATCTCATTTTGCACAGGTTTTTTTGTCTTGTATTAAGAAATAATGTGTTTATGGCTGGATAACTGGAGTGCAGAAAAGAATCTGAAAATGGCTGTTGCTTTTGATTTCCAGTAATGAATCAGCTGGGAAGAGTTCAGTTACAGTATAATACTGGGGCCCCTAGCCATCATATCTCATGGAGGCTGCAGGGCTGCAGCAGTGGGGCAGTGAGTTGATGCCTCATCACCTTTTCAGCCTAAATAGCCTTTCACAGCTTGTCAGGTGTTTAGCCTTTGTCTAGATGGCAAATCCATTCAAACTGGACTATGCAAATCTGAAGCAAAGTCTTAATAAAAATGCTTTCTTCTTGGAGAACAAAGAAACAGAGAATCTTTCCAGTCTCCTGTATTTATCTTCCTGGAGTTTTCCTCTTCCAGTACCAGCATCAAGCATTTCTTCTTAATTTCAGCTTGCCTGAAAGGTTCATTGAATATAGGCATGAAGCTTGTATGAAATTACACTTTTTAATGCTGTGTATTAAACTGTTTCTATCATAGAATCATAGAATGGCTTGGGTTGGAAAAGACCTTAATGATCATCTGGTTCCAGCAACCTACCACGAGAATTGACACCTTCCACTGAAGGTGGAAAGTCCTGTCCAACCTGGCCTTGAACACTTCCACAGCTTCTCTGGGCAACTGAATATACAAGCCAAAAGGTGAAAATCATGAGGGGATGTGTTACTGAGAATAGATAATGGTCTGTGGTGAAACATACAAAAATAGAACTGTTTGGCATGGGTTGTGGGAACATAACCTAGGGGAGTTAACACCGCTATTAGCAAAAGGGAGTCCCATACCAGTTGCAAGGCATATGAGATAATAGTCCATGGTGGCTCTTTCCCAAAAATCCCCTAAATGTCCTGCGGTCCACTTTGGGAATTCCCTGAACTCTTTTGTACTAACTGCGCAGTCGTAGCAAATAGCTATAACTAACTACTCCTTCCAGTGTCGGGTGGCCTCCTGTGTTGGAAGGAGTGTGCCATTTCGCTAGCATAAAAGCTCGAGCCTCATGCAATGTGGAGAGGCAGACCCTCATACCACCCAGGTCAACATTGCCTCCACAGGGCCACCCTCTGAGGTTGAGCCTGCCACCTCGCACTGTGATGATGTCTCTCAGAGCTGGTTTCCTGATCGTCATCACATGGGTTTTGGGGTTGGTAAGATAAACACTCACCGAAAATGTCCATCACTGTTTCTTTTTCCCTTTGCCAGCTCTTCCTCCCTATCTTTCCCTATAGTAATAAACTGGTTGGTTTTTTTATCCATTGTGTCTTGCCTCTCTCTCAACCTGGAGTCCTCGAACTCTGGAACATAATTTTCGATGAGGATGGGATTCCGGGTTTGAGAGACTGTGGGAAATATTTGGGTATAAGAAGAATTAGCAGGGCCAGGTGGTGGGGTACACAGCTGCCTTGTTCTACATATTATATATTCATGTGTAGTGGGGCTGAGTGGTGGATGTGCACAGATACCGGATCACACCACACCTATGTTGTTTAGTTGTTAGTTGTGAGTAACCATGTTCAAAAAGAAGCTGCCCTCCAACTTGGCTCCTGGTGCACTGCCAGTGGCATGGCCAGGATGGACACCTGAGCTGTGGAGTACGTCGTGGGATAGGTGGGAATCCTGTACTCATGTGGGGCCAGAGCCGTGGAGTGAAAAATGTCCCCTCGATCAGCTGAAACAAGAGTTAATAACTGAAAAATCTAGGGGAGTAATGCAACAACAAGCTGTATTAGCCGCCACCCAAGCCACATTGGGGTGGCAGGAAAAACTAGAGAGATTAGCCACATCATATGCCATGATAACTGCATGGTGATGTCCGAGATGCCCAAAGCCCAGTGGATACAGTGTATGGGACCACAGATGCAGGCAATAGCAACCCAGCCAGATTGGGATCCCTAAACGTAGGATGGAGACATCTGGGGTACAGCAGATAGTGACGAGGAAGCAAACGAATGTGAGAAAGATGTGGAAAGAGCCTCAGGCCGTGGCTCCTGTGGAGTGGCTGGAGTGGACGCAGGACCTGTGGAGCACGTTGTGGGATAAAATAGAGGCTTGCACTAATGTAGGACCTGAACCACAGAGAGCCAGGGGCCCATTAGGAATGTTGAAGTATTGGGATGAGTTTGTAGAACCCCCCTTCCCCCACCATACCTACTCAAGGGAGCTACTGAATCATGCTGGATGCATGACAGGCTGCTTGCTGCCTGCCTACAGAGGCATGGTAGATAAGAACACAGAGTTGAAGCAACAAGTAGCAGATTTACATTCTGAGCTAGACAGAGTTAAAGTGGAAGCGCTGTTGCAGAGGCAGGCATTGGTAGCTGCTGCAGAGCAGGGTGAGAGACTTTGGAAAAAAAGTGCCACCCTCACAGAAAAATACGCTGTCTGAATCACCAAAAACCAGAGCAATAGAAAGGATACAAACGCAGTGAGGCCACAGGTCCGTGCCCTTGTGTCTAATCCCAACTGGGACCTGGAGGTGTGGAGTGGAGATACTTGGGGTACCAGTGAGTCAGAATCAAATACGAAGACAAGGCAGACATGAAAAAGGAAGGAGCCTGCACAGCTCCTGTTTTTTAAGTTCAAGCAGACACATAGGAACATACAGATTGGCAGATTATAGTCCCGAGGAAATTAAGAATTTATTGGATAAATTGAAGCAGAAGCCAGGGGAGAAAACCCACAGCTGGCCAGTTTGCCTCATGGATGAAGGAGCAGATGCTGATCTGCTAGACGGGGTGGATGGGAAAAAACCCATAGTACTATCAGAACAAGGAAACCCTATTGAACAAGTGATTGAAAAGCTAAAACAATTAGGGGATTTGCTGGGGCTGAGCTTGGACAAAGCAGCTCATGATAAGGAGAGAGTAGGAAAGGACGAGATATAAAAAAAGTGCAAGCCATCCTGTTCCTGCTATGTGTATAATTAAAGAAGAAGAAGAAGAATTGCTCATAGTGCACCTGGGTCTGGAGCAGGCCAGGGAGTGTTTGTGTGCATGGATGCAAGGTCAGGCTGGGAAACAGCCTGGGGAGTGATTGTTTATAGAATGGCATTTATAGTGACTGAAGACAGGCACTGTGAATGATGTGGTGTCTGGCTTCATAGCTCAGATCTAAACCCTCTAGTGTTCCAGCAGGTCGCCCATGTGGCTGTTTGGGCCTAGAGGCGAGTGCCTGAATCACGGGCAGGGGGAGACTACTTCTTTCACGGCTGTGTGCAGAGGATAGTCTCAGGAACCATATGTGTCTTTTACAGACCAAATGGACAATGCTGTACAAAGGCAGATTGATGTTCACGGGCCTGCTAGTGCTCTTGTATTTCTGCTAGCGTATGAGGGTGCAGGTGGGGATTGCAGGGCTGTGTTCACCCCAGTCAGAGGAAAATTTACAGACATGCCGAGTTGGCTGGGACATGTTGAGATGTCGGAGCAGAGGCCCGTAGGGCTTCTCTATTGGCTGCTGCATTAATTATTCTGTTTTTTTTGTCATGTTAGGTCTCATTCCAACCTGCCTGTCCCCTTACCTGCAGGTAATGACATAGCAAACTCCTTGACTGTTAATGCTGTGCAGTTTACTTCTGCAGCTGCTTCACATTCCTTTTTCATCAGAATACCTCTGCTTTAAAGAAACACTTTAACCTGTCTTCTCAAGCAAAGCAGATTGCCAGGTCTTGCCCTGTCAGTCAGCAGCTCAATCCTCATTTGCCATGGATATAAATCCTCATGGCTTAAAGGTGAATGTGGTATTGTGATCCTTTGGGCTCACAGAAATGGGAAGGGCCAGTGGAACTGATAACCTGGGGGAGGGGATATGCTTGTGTCCTCCTACCTGTAGGTCCGTGATGGCCACCTGCAAAGTTTGGCAAGCTATACCATGAGCTGGACAGATGAGTTGAAGAACCCAATGCCTCAGCTGCAGGAGTGCACCTTGAAGACCCCGAGCGGAATGTGACAGAGGAAGGGAAATAGGAATGATTTGGAAAACATCTCTTGAGACAGCTAAAAAGTAACCACTTAAATATGTGTGCTTGCAACGTAGCTATTATTAGAGGCTGTGATTTCGTATATAAACCACCTGTATTTACTAGCCAGTTGCGAATAAGAAACTACACCTTGTATCATATGGGTTTGTCACTTGTGAAAGAGATTTTAAAGCATGCACATTTACAGCAGCTGCTAGAAAATGCTAAGGGAGAAGCTAGAAAGCTTCTAGTATGATGGTAGTGTTATAAAAGCAGGTAATGGAACAAATTAAGAGGTGGGAGAACCCCACTGGTGGGAAATTTTCTTTGGCTGGTCCGCCACTGCCACCGGCATCTTCAGTGCAGTGCTGCACCATGTGGTAGTCATACTGCTAATATGAATTTGTATGTCCTTTACCATAGTAACAACTTGTTACTGGATGAGGCAGGTGAAACTCTGCATTGGCAAAGAGGTGCAAGGACTGAAGCTGGCCAAATGCCTCCTACCATAGTAAGGACAAAACTGGTTTGGCCTCTGCATTTGCCACCAAGAAGAACTTTTAGCTCTGCTGTTGGCTGCAGCCCAGCAAGTGTTGAGCCGTAGGGACACGTGCCATGCCAAATCCTGATGTTCTAAGTAGGCCATCCAGGAGCCAAGCAGCCTATGGTTGGCATGAGAGACAATCTAGTCCAAATTTGCTGCTTAAGCAGGCTCATCTAAAGCAGGTTTTGTCATTAGCATAAGTAACTATTATAATAACTAACTACAGTATTTGAATCTTCTGTTCTCCAAGGCTAATGTCACGAAGCTGCTTGTGTGTGATTTAAGATTCCTTAAGCAGAGAATGGGATAAAGAAAAGCCATGCACTGTGCCTTCAGAAGTAACAGTGTCTATCTCCAGGTTCCCAAGACAGTTCATTGATGAAACCTTGTTTTTGGAGCCTGGACATCACTGCTTTGGTTTTCTCCATGTCATCTAGAGACTTGTTGCCAATTTGTGAAGAACAAAAGCCAAAGTGCTTGCTGCCTTGGTCGTGCAAAACAAAAATAGGGCAGTGATTGATTTTTTTGCTTTTAGTACATAAGCATGGGTGTGAAGACTTTGACGGGTTATCCTGAATGAATTTAAGTGACTACTCCAGTTCAATACATGCACAAATATGAAAGTTAAAGACCCTCACTAGCCAGCTAGCAGAAAACACTTGGTGGATCCCCTTTCAGGGATGGAAATGGAGGGGAGCCTGGCTGTGAAAAGCTGCTATGTTATTAGTGTTAATAAGTATTGAGTTTTTATGTATTTTATGTTATGTTCCTTGTCTTTCAGTGCTAATATGTTCCCATGTAGACAGTGTATTATACAAAACTGTAGTACGGATGGTAAAATTTTTGTGTGTTCCAACCACGGACCATGGGGTGGCATGTGTCCGTGCCAATAGATAATGGTCTGTGGTGAAACACACAGAAATAGAACCGTACTGTTTGGCAAGGATTGTGGGAGCATAACCTTGAAAATAGGGGAGTTAACAGAGCTATTAGCAAAAGGGAGTCTCATAACAGTTGAAAGACACATGAGATAATAGTCCATGGTGGCTCCTCCCAGAAAAATCCCCTAAAAGTCCCACTGTGCAGTCATAGCAAATAGCCATAACTAACCACTCCTTCTGATGTAGGCTGGCCCCCTGTGTCAGAATGAGTGTGCCCTTTCACTAGCAGAAAAGCTCGAGCCTCATGCAATGTGGAGAGGCAGACCCTCATACCACCCAGGTCGACATTGCCTCCACAAGGAGGCTGAGGTTGAGCTCGCTCAGGTTGAGCCTGCCGCCTCACACTGTGATGATGTCTCTCAGAGCTGGTTTCCTGATCGTCATCACATGGTTTTGGGGTTAGTAAGATAAACACTCACCGAAAATGTCTGTCACTGTTTCTTTTTCCCTTTGCCAGCTCTTCCTCCCTATCTTTCCCTATAGTAATAAACTGGTTGGTTTTTTTATCCATTGTGTCTTGCCTTTCTCTCTCAACATGGAATCCTCAAACTCTGGACCAGGGAGAAAAAAACCAAAACCAGAACCAAAAGAAGGCATATAACATTTCAGATATACAGAGGAAGAGGCATAAAGGAATTTGTTTTGTTCTGTAATAAAAACATGTTTGAAAAAGTGCATATGAATGCATAAGAATTAGAGTTAAGCTAAAATAGTCTCCTTATAAAGTGAAGTTTCACAGTCACATTAATATTTTAGAAAAGAGGTAGATATAACTACAGTGAAGATGACTAAATTCTCAAAATCACCAGCTGTGTATGAATCTGAAAGGAAGGGGTGATATCATGTTATGTATAGGCAATAACTGGGTGTTAGCAGCATATTCATCATATATGCAGTGATTCTTCTTTTTTAAGGAGATGTTGGTGATTAAGTATTTTCCTTTTGGTATTTATAAATAATAAACTTTGAAGAGATAGTAGAGATATGCGTATATGACGCTTTTATCAGTAGATCTCTAGTGTAGGATTAGAGGCCCTTTAAGTACTTTCTGGATATCTCCAACAGCATTGAACACTAAAGGTACTGCTGTAGTCTAGAAGAAGAGTAGGGATTTAACTGCAGTACTTGGCTTGAAGTCTTGTTACAAATACAGAGTCTTCAAGAATACTGGAAATAAATACACGACAGTTTACTTCCATAGATACTGCATAGTTGTAGGTATCGTGGTGAATACCACTGTGCCACAATTGTTGGAAGTCTAGAAGGTCTTTTGCTCTATTTTGCTCACCACACTCGCCTCTTTCTAGTTAAGGAGATTATGTAGTATATCACAGGAACAGAAACCTTTTCAAGCAATTTCTAAAATAAGAACTTCTTCGCAAAGTGTTTTGTTTTCTTTAATTATTTTTCTTTCTCTTTTAACTTACAGTGTAAGGACTTTTTCATTACACTCACACAATCTGTGCTTCAGAAGAGCCAGTTGCTTTTTGGTTGGGTTTTATTAATTATTTATTTATTATTTTTGAACTCTACACTGTGTGTGTGCCCTTCCTTTCATATGAATTAAAAAACTATTAGTACCTTTGAAATAGTAGATGTATACTGTAATTATTTATGATTTTGGCAAGGCCTGATAATGTTTTATTTTATCTTAAAAGTTGTGTATTTGAACAATATGTACATTTGATGATGTTTCAAGATCTTTTCTTATTTAATTAAAAATTAATTAACATGACATGCAAGTTTGCTCATTGAGAGGAGACCCAAAACTACATTATTCCAGAGCTGTTAGAAAATAAGATTACAGTTTCTAATAGCTGCTGATGCATAAGTGTTATGTTTACTTCTCTGCTGGAATATATCACAAACAGAATTTCATCTACATCACCTACACACAGACATAAAGATGTCTGCCATCTTTAATTTGCCATAGCCCCATGTCTTCTGTAGGTAGACTTCCTGAGTAGTAGGCAATTACAAATAATTTTCTTCAGGCATGGTCTTTTTTTTTTCCTCTGAGGTACTGGTCGTTATTTTTGAAATACTAGAGGGATGCAAAATAGTCTCTTTGTACCTTACCTAACGATATTCTTATTTAATTTTATATAATTATCTATACATGCTGAACAAAGTGGACTAGATGATTCAGTAAACTCTTTTTCTTCACATGTTCTAAGTTCGTTCAATTTAATAGCTGAACTACTCAGATTGGTTTAGTTTAATCAGGAATAAAAGGAAACATATAATGAAAACAAGTAATGAGCTTGTTTCCATAGAAACACACTATGCTCCCTGCCAAAATTAGGTGCTGACTTTGTATTCTAAAAGATGGTTGTGCAGACAACATGTGCTCACTGATCTGCAGATAATGTGTCAAATGTCTTCATAGTATGCATCTTCTGATTGCGTTGTACATCATTAACAAATCTTTGTGCCAGTACTTTGCTACCAACTCCTGCAGTATGACTCAACTATAATCTTTTCTCACTTCCAACCCATGTTATAGCTTTGGACTGGAGATAGAAAAGATTAGGTTCATTGTGTATTTTATACTGTATGTCTGAAGTTGTAACAGTTGGTAAGCTGGTGGAGCTCCTTCTGTCAATATTCTGTGTAAAATCTTCACTCTGTTAAAATCTAAGTATTTTACTACTTGTTACAGTAGGACCAATGTTTCATATCTAGCCTTCGATCATACGCAACAGCAGTATTGCTTGTCTGATGTTATAAATTCTGAAGCAGAGCAGATTCAGTACAAAATGCAGAGGCTCTAAGGCAGATCTTACAAGAAAAAAAGAAAAATCCATGATTGTTCATTATTTTCCTAAACTTTACAATGGTGTCTTTGTGTTAGTATATATTTCTGATGATACCTGAGCATCAAAAATGCCAAATATGTAACAGAGGATGAGACTATACAGTTCAATTAATGACTTGTTAATAACCATCTGCAGCAGTAGAAGAGCTCTTATGGGTGATTTTTAGTAGTATTTGGAATTCTGATAATTTTCTGAGGCTATCTGGAAATAGTTTCTTTTTGCCAAATTTATTGCCTTACTATAGTGAGCTTCTTCACATAAATCATTCTTCTTGCCAAGGCCTAGAAATATTTTTGAGAGAATTCATTATTCCAGATTATTTCCTAAAATCCAGTCCCAGATTTCTACTACAATCTCACATGTGTTTATTTTCTTATATCCTTGCATCAGAAAGCAAACAGTACTATGTTTAACTCATGATCCTGTTAAGGACTGGAATTTTATTTTGTGAGTATTACTTTTTTAAGGGAAGCAGCACCAAATTATATAAGGATACCTAAAAATAATTATGAAAGCTGTCAACGGTCTTTCTTCTGCAAAATACTGGCATCCAGTTTTTTCAGGCTTGTTCTTTAAAATCCATTCCATTTATGTATTTGCAACTTATTAATATTAAAGAGCTATTCCATGATTATGAAGTCCATTTGCAGTGTAATATTCTTCACTTCAGGGGCAAAAATAGGTCATTTCACCATCTAGAAAATTGCAGTACGTTGTTCTGTCCTATATTCTTAATCTCCAGTTACATAAACAATTCTATTTATTCTCCATTTCGTATCTGAATATCTCTGATTATGATTGATACTCAGCTCCATCCCCTATTGTCTCTGCTTTCACTACTGTCTAGCAAACGGTAAGTCAAAATGACATTCTTCCTAGCTATCTAGGATGTTGAATTTGCTTTAATTGTTAGGAACAGCTGTAGTTTCAGGCTACTAAAAAACTACCAGTTGGGCATTGAAGTAGCATGACTGTATATTAGTAAGTATGCCAAGCTTTCAAATTTCACAAGCAGCAAGTAACACACCTAAATATGAGGCTCGCCCAGACAAGAGTGTTGTTTAGGTTCTGTTGACTGCAGGAATGATTCAAGATTGGTTCCTTTTATCAAGACTTCAGGGAAGAGTAGGAAGGGAAGTGAAGCCTCCATCTTCACAACTGAAGATTCCCTTTCTTCACTCATCATAGTGGTGCCTTTTTCCTTTGATCACTTTCAGTGTTTTGGGTTTGATTTGGGTTTTGTTGTTGGTTTTAGTTTTTTCTTTTTTTTACTTTTTTCTTCCCTCCACATTTGTCAGGATGCCATGATAAAAATCATGGAATAATTTGGGTTGGCAGGCACCTTCAGAGGCCATCTAATTCAGCTCCTTGCAATAAGCAGTGACATCTTTAATTAGATGAGGTTGATCAGAGCCACATCCAGTCTGGCCTTGAATGTTGGATCCCCCACAACCTGTGCCAGTGTTTTACCACTCATTGTAAAGGATTTCTCTGTTGTCCAGCCTGAACCTTCTCTCTTTTCATTTAAAACCATTACCCCTTGTCCTATTGCAACAGGCCCTGCTAAAAAGTCTCTCCCCATCTTCCTTATAGGCCCCTTAAAATGTTAGTAATATTAACTGATTATTAATAGTAATTTTATGTTAACATTATTAAAGTTGAAAAAACAGGTGAAAAAAGGTAATTTAAATTCATATACTGTAAAGTCCAAAATGAGAGTTTGAGAATTACATCATTAGTTAGATGCTAGGGAGAGGAAGGAAAGAAATGCCAGTATGGGTCAGACACAGTTTGTTACTTACAGCTGATATACAGCTTGGTACACAGCTCTGCTAAGGTTCCAAAAGTCTATGCAACGTAAATTTTTATAGTTTACTGGGGTTTTATTCTATCTTTTCTGATTTTGTTAATCAAACATGGTAGGTTAACTACTGTTTGACTTACAGTTTCAAAGATGAAGGAGCTTTTTCTTGTATCTCAATAGGAGCCATGCTGTCTGATACAGTTACGCAAGCTCGGAATTTACTTGTATGTGTTTTATTTGTGCATATATGTACTTTTCAAAATTAATGCCTGAATTTGCGAAACATTGTAAAGCTGAGGTTCATCTGCATCAGCTGTTTCGGAGTTGTACTTTTACAAAGGACAAAGCATCTTACAAGTAATAGGAAACCTATTTCGCTATTTATCAACCTTGATTCTTTTTGTGCATTCTAAAGAAGACTGATTTTCACGATTTTTTGGGTATTCCACAAGCTGAGGGAGAAATAGGATTTATTTCTCCCCTCCCACCCCCTGTATGTCATGGTCTTAATCTTTTTCATACCTAAAGAGTGTGTGAGGACAGCACAAAAGATTAATGCGTGTTTGGAGTTAACTGATGGAACAGCTACTTTCCTTGTATTTGGCAGTGAGGTGGATTCATCTTATGGTTAAAACATGGGAAGTATTTTCACTTTCTTCATGAGACTTGAAGTCTGCATTCACATAATTACATATGGCCAATCAGTATTCCTTTTATACCAGAGTAAATCTGAAATAATTTGACTTTTCATCAATATTTCAGTAATTTTACACCAGCACAGGAGTCAGAGTATGGTCAACAGTAAGCTGACAGCTTTTAAAAAAAAAAAAAAAAAAATTCAGTACTTTCAAGCTGCAACTCTGGAAAGTACTAAAGAATGGCTATTCTTACAATATGCCAGTAAATTCTTATTAAGTACACCTATGCAGAAGAGAACAGGGAAGTTGGTCTCTTTTACAGAAAGAGATGAAGTTTTCCCCTAACTTCTATGGATTTGGACATCCCACTTAATGCGTTATATTTTCAGTTTTCCTGACAGCACTTCCAGCTTCCCTTCCAGCATCTCTCACTGTCCTCATGCTGCTTTTATTTTTCTCTGCTTTTCCACTTCTGGAAGGTGATAAGCCTTAAAATATTAAAATGGAAGAATAACTGTGCATATATATAGTTCTAAGTGCATCTTTTCCTGAACCATTACTCATTTAATGTAATGTTTTAGATTTCTGCATCTCCCAAGATTTTATGATACCTTAGTAAGATGCTGAAGAAATGGCTGCATTGTAATATTTGCATGTTTGCTGCCTGCGCAAGTGCAGCCCATAATTTAAGGGGATCAGAATTTCTTGCTGTTGCATGCTTCCTCCAGTTACTGCTAATTTAGCTGCAGTTTACTTTTTTAATACTTTACCCCATTCTTTCTTCTTTTGTTGACAGGACTGATGAATTTGTGTGTAAGCATTCAAAAAGAGCTGTGTATTTGCATGAACTCGGCATCTAGACATTACACACAATAGGTTTCAATTTTATTTTCTTCCTGAAATTCCTATTTTACTTGGTTCTGAATGTATGTATTTTGGCTTACCTGAAAATGGCTTAATGCACATGAATGTAAATGAGATATCAGCATATCGGGTTTAAACTTAAACGGGGGAAGTTTAGGTTGGATATGAGGAAGAAATTCTTTAATGTAAGGGTGGTGAGGCACTGGAATGGGTTGCCCCGGGAGGTTGTGAATGCTCCGTCCCTGGCAGTGTTCAAGGCCAGGTTGGACATAGACTTGGGTGATATGGTTTAGTGGGAGGTGTCCCTGCCCATGGCAGGGGGGTTGGAACTAGGTGATCTTAAGGTCCTTTCCAACCCTAACTATTCTGTGATTCTATGATATAAGTGAAGTGTCAGGAATATTTCTTTAGGTGGCAAAATTATCTTTACTTCTTACTAGTCTTTCAGATCTGATGTTACTATAAGAGAGCTGAATTCTCTTCCTTTTAGTGAATAATAGGTAAAATTTTTGACCAAGTTCCAGAAGCCAGATGCTACTCTTGATTCTGCTTCTGCAAAGCCATGCAGGCTATTAGCTTTCAGAGTGTGGCTATGAAGGCAGAGTTTTTCATGTTCACAATGATGTGTGAACTAGAACTCAGCATGACTGATGAGCTTGACAGGGCTAGCACTTACAAAAAACATTATTTCAGTCACAAACTGAGTATTAGAGGTCATTGGAACTGTCTTAGTGCTGAATTATACAGTAAAATTCCTGCAGATTTTCTTCAGAATATGGAAATTAATGGACAATAGAACAGAATTCTCTGGTAACCTGATAGGAAGAATTTGATGTGAGTTAATTTGAAATACTTTGGATTATTAAAAAATTGTAAAAATAAATAAAATTTACACTTAACATTCCTAGCATAGGCAGACAAGAGGGTGCTTAAAAAAATCAGTGATTAGCAAATTTAGAACAAATGGAAGTAATCACTATTTCAGCAGCGTGTTTTCAAATTATTAAATTCACTGTTACGTTTCATTAAATAAAATGCCTTTGTTTTAGAATATCTGAATTTTTTGATCATCAGTAACAGTTACATTTTTTTAGCCATGAAGAGAGCTACCAGAGGAAAGTTCCTGTATGCAATACAAGACAGTTGTTACAAAGCTACCTTGTGATTCATAAATATTGTTCCTTTTGTCATGCATATTGCATGATATGAGATGTAACTATTGAAGCATAAATAACATTTCAGTCCTTGAGATACTTGCAGAAGTCATCAGACTTGGTGTAGTATAATAAATACTCTGTTTATTTTGCTTCTACAGAAATGTGTCTTGTGCAGACAAAGAATTAAGAAAATCTCTGGTGCCTGTGTTCAGTGCTCATATGGACGCTGTCCAGCCTCCTTCCATGTTACCTGTGCCCATGCTGCAGGAGTGCTGATGGAACCTGATGACTGGCCTTATGTTGTCTATATCACATGTTTCAGGCACAAGGTCAATCAAAATGTGGTAAGGAATTTGTTTCCTTATGGAATTGCAGAATTAAAGTATGTTTCCATAGAACATGGAAGAAGGGATCCATGTGATCTATTATAATATCTCCATCTATCGTATTTCCATATATAACAATTACACCTTGATGGTTTTTCTACAGCCCTATTTTTACTTTTTTGAACAGTAAAACTGTTTTCTCTGTGTTATGGCCACTTCCTTAGCCCCTTAAGTTTTCCACCTTCCTCCAGTATATCTGTCTCTTGATACTGGAGTCCCTTTACACTGCTAAACAATGCATATGATTTTTTTCACTTTATTATCTTTTATGCTAAATGGTAAATGTGCTGAAGTTTTGGATTTTTTTCTTCTGTGTTTGTACAGCACTTAATATAGTGGTATATCTGTCCTAGAGAGACCTTTTTTTTTTTTCCCTGGCATTTTTATATTCATATTGGTTATTAACAAAAAAAACTACAAAATGCTAATGAAAAGCAGGAGGTTGTTTAAATTCAGATTTTCAATCTGAAATAAATTCATACTTCCAATCTAATGTAAAACTGCTGACTTTCTTAGTGTTCACTTTAACTGAAATAGAAAAGAAGCCATTATTATTTTGAATAGTAAGAAACAAAACAAAACACATAGCTGAAAAAGCACATTAGTAATACAGTAACATGGGATCTAATAACATCCTCTTTTTCTTATTGGCTTTCTTCACCTGTATTAAGTAGTGTCAAAGATAAAAACACCAGCCACTGACTGGGGAGAAACATGACTTTGTGTGGCTACTGTTTTAGAGGTTTTGTGAAGGATGTTCAAAGTAGCTTGAATGAGGCTATCACATACTTCCCTGAAACTCAGCGCCAACCTTTTTGAAAATTTGTTGTATCAGCTTTTTCATATGGCTCAAATAAAAATTCAATCTGCAGAAGAGAAAGAAAAAACATGCTTTTGTATTCCTCATTTGGCCAAAAATTGGAAAGATCAGATATTTTGTTAAAGAATCTTTTTTCTGGGATATTCTTATCTTCTGGGACACGTGAGATTGCCCTATGTTTGTATATGCTCTGTTTTATACTCTGTCTTTTGGATAATTAATCATATCTTTAAGCCTTTGGAAGTTTTTTCACCATTGGTTTTCTTGTTATTCTTTTCTCATCTGTTAGCTATTTCTTCATGAAATAATTACATTGCACTTCACCATTAGGCATAGCAATATATCTTACTTCTAACAAACTGTTATAGTTTCTGTTTTAACTTCCTTGCTTGAAAGCAGAACAGGGGAATTGTGCAGACTGAAATATTTTTGTAACTTTATAGGAATCAGATTTTCTTGTCAGCAAAGCAAAAAAAAAAAAAATCTCTTCTGGTTTTTTAGCAGCTGAAAGCATTGTACATAAAGCAAGGACACTTCCTTCACCTCATTTCAAGGAAGCAAAATAAAATTACCTGGTTTTCCACTCATATAACCACTAGATATTGTGCCTAAATGCTCAGTGAATACCTGTGATTGCTGCATTCTTCAAGTTTAAAGCAAAATATCTAACAACCCAAAACTCAGCAACCAAAGGACGGCTTCTGCACGCTAGGAAAAATGACAACATATATCTATATTGGTATTGCAATATGTAAATCAGTGAGGATGCTCAATGAAAAAGGTACAGATAAATGTGTACTGTTACTACTATTAGAATCATAGAATAGTTAGGGTTGGAAAGGACCTTAAGATCATCTAGTTCCAACCTCCCTGCTATGGTCAGGGACACCTTCCACGGCCTTAAAACACTTCTAGGTATGGGGTATTCACAGCTTCTCTGGGCAACCTGTTTCAGTGTCTCACCACCCTCATTGCAAAGAACTTCTTCCTAATGTCGAATCTAAATCAGCTCTCAGTTTAAAGCTATTATCCCTTGTCCTTCATTGCTCTCTCTTATGAGTGTATCACTTTACATCAGGCAAGGGCTTATTACAATGATGGGGTGAAGTACACATCCAAATTGTTTATGGCTATCATCTCAAGCAAATTGTGTCCAAATTATTCAGCAGTATACTTTTACAAGTATATTGCTGGATATATTTTTCACTGGGGATCAGATTCTGTATTGTCTTTAGCATTTTTTCCTAAACTACCTTTTTAATTTCAACCATGGAAAACACTGGCAGGTCTTCCGATTAAAAAATTTACTGAAAAAACAATCAAAAGGGAAGGCATAATCCTTGCATCCGTATAGTGCTGCCAAAGGAAGTAAATGTACAAATACCAAGAACTGGACTTTTCAGATGTTAATACTACTTTTGAAAAATAGGTTCTTTACAGGTCCGTGGACTCAAAACTAAACATGATTCTGGTATTTGCTGAAGGTACAGCTTTAGAAATAACACAAAAATTTACTAGCAGAATAGTTGTTTTGTACAGAATGTTTTTGATTATTCCTGTCATGGCCTGTGTTACTTTGTTATGTAAACTGGAGTGTCAATATGCAAGGAAAACTGTGATTTACTACTTACAGACAGTAGGTTGGTTGGGTTTTTTTTCATTTTTTCTCTTTGACTGTGCTTGTCTCTGGGCATGAAACGTATCCCTCACACCTTTTTGTTTTCAAACTGCAAGAATACTTGGAAATACGGTTGAGAATAGGTGCTGCAGATGGATATGTTTTGATTAAAAGAAATCTTGTACACAAGGAAATAAGAAAAAAGAAGTTATATGAATTTATACTGACAGGAAAGAAAATTCCCCGTAGGATCCATACAAGATTACAAGGACAGCACTGAGGGTCAGAGAAAGCCAGCTGGAGGCAAACATGCCCTCAAGTGATGTGTCATTTGGAAAGTGTGATCAGAAAAGGCCACCTAGGCAGTCCCAGTTGCATGCATTTTGAAGACTCTTTAGGAGGGGCAAAGATGCAAAAACCCACTGGATAGGAGTTGCAGAAACCGACTATTGCTGCCTTTTCAGCTATTTCAAATAATCTTCTTCCGTTATTGGCCATTTCTTAGCACTGTCACTCAGGGAACAAAGGAATGCTTTCAAATGAAAGCTGCAGACCCTTTTTCTGCGAAATACCTTAGTAATGGAGTGAATGTCATCGTTTGCCACTGTCTGCTAACTACTGCCCTTCTCTTAGCCATTCAATGAGACTATGGCATGCCTTAGGAAGGACATATTACCCCAAAATGAGCCAACATAGTTTTGAAATATCATGCATAATTTCTATGCCAAAATTGGAGTTCTGAGAAGTGAGCTTAAAATGATGATGAGAGTTACGCTCCTTTGTAAAGTAGGTTTTAGAATTTTGAGGATCCTCCATTAAAAACTCTAGTGAGAGAAAGTTGCTGTGTATTTAGATGTACATCAGATGCCTATTTCATGATGGTTATTACTATTTCAGATACTATAGTTTATAGTATTTATTTCAGGCAGTGTTCAAGGCCAGGTTGGATGGAGTCTTGAGTGACATGGTTTAGTGTGTGGTGTCCCTGACCATGACAAGTGGTTTGGAACTAGATGATCTTAAGGTCCTTTCCAACCCTAACTATTCTATAGGTATATGAGCCTGTGTATTTTATTTAACAAGATTTTTATGTCCTGTCATACAGAAAATGAAGGCGAAAGATTGTCCCTCTTATTGACTTTTGCACACAGAAGGGGAGGTTAGCTGTTTTTCTTCATATCTTGTTGTTTTCTGTATTTCTTCCATTATACTACTTCATCCTTGGCTTCCTCTATTGTTAAAAGAAAATCATGCTTTTTAAACCACAGCTTTCTCAACCAGCTGGTAACTACCAGAGCTGTTTCTTTAATCTGATAGACTCCCTTACGTAAAAACTGGCCTTACTGATCAAAAATTACAGTCTTAGCATCAATAAATTCTTCAGATTTTCTGGCAGGAAATGTTTTCTGAGACATGAAATCAGTTACAGAGTCTGCTTGTCAATATTTTTGTGAGAAATAAATCAAAGAGTCCTACAGAGATAATGGAAAAAAATAATCTTCTCCTTGAACTAGGTTGCCTTTCTGTTTATTATTTGTTCTAATGAGCAATAGCACTTCTCTGAAACTTTTATCATTAAATAAGCCTGTATTGTCTCTTAAAATATATTTTGCCTTCCATCATCTCTGAAGAGTTCCATCTTCAGGCTTTAAAAACATTTAAACCTTGTAATAGAGCTATTTCTCCTTCATCCTCTGTAATATATATTTTTTTCTTTATTGTCTCATATAGGTAAATCAGTTAATACTCTCCAGTTTTCTTCTTATCTCTCCTTCCCTTTCCACCCAAATAACTGAATAGACTGAAGTAAATAATGGAAAGTTAAATTAGCATACATATTTACATATGGTTCAAGATTGTGTAAAAAGTTCTATACTTCTGTGATAATATCAGTAAAGTGTTACTTACATAGTTAATTGTATTACTCAGTCTAATTACAGACAAGTGAAAAGAGGAAGAATCAATTTTGTTGTATATGTAAATGGTTAAATAATTTCTGAGTATGCCCAGAACATTATTTCTATCTAAATTTGAAGATGCTTTAGGAACATCACTGGGTTTCACTATCTGAGGTAACCTCATCTAAATCCTCCAAGTGCATATGTCAGGCAGAGCTCTGACACGCAGAGATTTAGCACGCTGCCTCCAGAAATGGTACAGAATATTTGTACTTTGCCCCTAGTTTGAGGGAGCAAAGAGGTTTAAAACCTCTAAATCCCAGAAACTGGTCAAAGAAAGATACACGGTAGTGACTACAGACTCCACAAAACCAGCAGTGTTCAAGTTTAGGGTGTTTTTTCTCAGCCCCAGAAGGATTGACATTACTGTTAATGCTTGGAATCCTAACAAAAGCTGTCATTATTTCTCCCTTTGATATTAATGCTAAAAATTATACAACTAGCATTCTCCAGCTTTTCACAAATGCTTTTCTAAGATTACTGTATCGATTGAAGAATTCACTGACAAGGTTTGAAAAGCAGTGCTAATTGCCCTCAAACTAGAAATTGAGTAATTACTTTAGGATATGTAGTTAAGTATTTCATGCTGTTTATATACAAAATAAATGTAAATTTAGAAATATATAAATGTTAAATTATTTTTTATTCACTATATTCATTTATTCTAAATTAAAAACTGCTTAATATATACTAGTGTAGTTGACCCTTTTAGTAGTGTTAAAAGAAAAGTTCAACAGGTCAGATCTCACCAAAGCCACAATAACTCCCTTTTCATAAACAAATGGACATATGTGAGGTAATGAGTAGACCACTAGGATCATAAGAAAGAAGTGCCTTCCTTGTGTTACTAGGATGAGAAGCTCTTGATTTTATTTTTTCTGGTGAAGAAGGCTGGTTTTTAAGTCCCTTGTGGGTACATTAGCTAGGAGCCAAGATTTAACACTCATCAGCTGCAAAAATACTTTGGAGTGCTGTGATTTGCTATTCTTCAAATGCTATTTGTTTTCTTATAAAATGGAGAAACTATGTAAAACAAATTTGTGTGATCACAATTGGAACAATTTTGCATTTGAAGTTTTTACACTGAGTGCTGTTATGAATTCTGGTTTGAGACTGATAAATTTCAGATGAGTAACCTGGTATTTTAAAATTACATTTTCTTTTAAATTCTTTTTTTTCAAGAGAGCTAAAGTATGTGAGAAAGGCATTAGAGTTGGGCAGACAGTCATCACGAAACACAGGAATACACGATACTATAGTTGCCGAGTCATAAGAGTGACATCTCAACTTTTCTATGAAGTGGTGTTTGATGATGGCTCTATCAGTCTGGATACTTTTCCTGAAGACATTGTAGTAAGTACTTTTGTAAGATACTTGTTCTTTTGTTGTTGGGGTGAGGGTTGTTTTTCTGTTGTTCTTGGGGGTTTTGTTTTGCCTTTTTATTTTTTATTTTTTTTTTTTAGTTTGATCTGGTTTGTTTGATTATTTTTAATGATTTTTTTTATTTTTTAAATTAGAGAGTTGGAACTTCTTTTGACCTTGAAGAGATAATGTCCCAATATTCAGTTCAAGTTTGTTACTTTCGCTGTTGAGAATGATTATTTTCTAATGGGCTTCCAAATCTTGGTTGTTCTAATCAGTCTTTGCCATTTTACCAAATGAATAAAAAATAATCTTAGAAAATCTTTTAATTAAATAAGAAATATGTATTTAATAAAGGATATGAGAGAGGGAATTCCTTATATCCTTCTCTGTCTCTCAGAGATAATTTGTAAAAATTCCTTGCAGAGTAGAAAAGTCCTGCTGCAATGGGAAGAATAACTCTCAAGAATCTAACAACTTGTTTACACCTTCTGATATTTAGTTTGTAAGATTACATTATTAATGATAAAAATCATTAGGGAGACAAATGTGTAGTTTATTGCATATCCAAAAAGAAATTGAGATTTTGATTTCCCTTATGCACTTACATAATCTACTATGTTTCTCAGAACTCAGAACTGTTAAAAGACCATGCGCACTTAGCACATAAGAAGAAAATGCCCAGACAACTGGGGAAAGATTCTGTTTCCCTTCACATTTGCAATGAATACATTGGATGTTAACCTTCCTTGTATTCATCGGGTGCCGCTTGACTTCTTCCTCATGATAACTCTAATCCTTATTTGCTTCCTGATCCTCTGAGTACTTGTGCTGAATTGGTATTTTTTCTGCACCTTGTACAAAAAAATCTCTATATGTTAAAACATTCAGTGGACACTGGTGTGCAAAAGTGCTGTTGTTGCAAACCACTTTTCACTTAGTCCCATGGCCTGTTCTGTATGTTGTGGGGAAGAGCCTGGTATATGCAGCACTGAGGAAGGATGTACTCTTTTGTCTTGGTTTAAACCCAGCCAGTAACTAAGTCCCATGCAGCCGCCTGTAGACCTTCCTCTTCCCCTCTCCCTTGGTGAGATGGGGAGGAGAACCAAAGGAATGTAAACCCAATGCATTGAGATAAGAACAGTTTAATAGCTAAAGAATAATATGCTACTCCTAATAATAATAGTAATAATAATTATAAGAGAAATAACAAGGGAAGAAAACATTAAAAGGAGAAAAAAAAAAACAAACCCGCAACTGTAAACACAAATGTTGCACAATAGAATTGCTCACCACCTGCCAACTGATACCCGATCCCACCCTAGCAGTTTGCTCTTCTGGGTAACCCCCCAGTTTATATACTGGGCATGACATGCTGTGCTATGGAATACTCCCTTGCTAGTTTGGGTCAGGTGTCCTGTCTCTGGTCCCTCCCAGCTTCTTGTGCCCCTCCTCACTGGCAGAGCAGAAGACTAAAAAGTCCTTGATCAGAGTAAGTGCTACTGAGCAACAACTAAAACTAAAAATTGGTATGTTAATCAACATTGTTCTCAGACTAAAGCCAAACCACAGCACTGCACCAGCTACTAGGAAGAAAATTAACTCTATCCCAGCTGAAACTGGAACAACTCAAGTGACACAACTATAGGAGTACTGCATATTTTTCTCCCATGAAAGTCTTTGAGCTGTTCTGTTTTCTGCAGTCCCAATATTTTCCTGGAAGTAGTGTTAGCTGACATATACATCAATGGAAATGGTACTGTTGTTCTTAGAGTCTTCTTAGTTATTGAAAAGTCTGATGCCTTTTGAAAGTATAGTATTTGAAAGGGTTCATTTCAGAGCAGTGTATGGGTATTGAGCTGTTTACTTTCTACTGTTCTGAATAGAAGACAGTTAGAAAATCCCTCTTACATGTCTTTGAAAATTTATCCTTTGATTCGAAACACTCCAAAAGTCTCTATTAATCATAAAATCAGAAACACATTCTGATTTAGGATGATCAGGATATTAAACAAATGTGGTTGTATATTGTTATTAGAAATCCTTTTTCGTGTATGCCTGCATTGAGGTTCTGAGAAGGCAGAGATGAGAAACTGCTTGCTGCCCTAGTGGGGTAGTCTGATCTGAAGCTAAGAATAAACGTAATCAGGTCTAGATATGCCTCAGTGCTTCTCAGATAGCGGATGAGCAATATATAATTGTTTGATGAAAACACCAGACGAATTTCATATTCCTTAGAGAAATCTTGTGTTTTCATTAGATAATATACCTGCAGCAGTTACTGGAAGAGGAAAAAAAAAAAGTGTTTTTTCTTCTGCCTGGACTAAAACTTGCTAATCCATGCAATGTGCATATCAGGTGTTAGTGCCGCTGGGAAGACTTACTCATCAAATCTGGTGTGAAAGCAATGTTTCTGCCTATTGAAGAACTTATTTTTTCTAATCTGTTTTCACTTTTCAACTAGCTCACAAAGATCACAGCAGCTTTCTGCTTTTCCAGTATGTGCTGAATCTACGACATAATTTCAGCACAGCTCACAATAGACCACAATTCCAATGCTCAGATACAATGATTTATTTTTAAGGGGAAAAATAAGGAGCAAGGAAATTTTAGTCTCAAAGCCTCATGAAACTCTGATTGCATGTAAGCATTCAGTAGCTACCAAAGGAGGGTACACATGCTTCTCATACGTGTTTTTCTTAGTTTGTGTTAGCATTTGCTAAATAGTTGGTTTGGGTTTTATTTTTAAGTCTAGATGTTAGATAGAGGCATAGCTATATAGATATTTTTGTTTCAAGCTATTGCTTGGGTACCGTACCTGATTTCTACTTTGTCAGAATTTCTTAGAATAATCACGCATCAATTACAATGTTTAAACCCATTACATAGCTTGTTGATATGCTAACCAGTCAGCTGTAAGAGGGTGCAAAGAAGTATATGGGTACAATTTTTTGCGGGAAGAAACAGCAAGACAACTTCCTCTGTGAGTCATGGAAAGACTGCAGTGGGGGGATAGTACATGGTGTCTTAAAGGAGGTGAGATGACTGCTTCAGCAGTTGCATGCATGGAAGTGGTGAATACATATGCTGTAGTCCTGAAAAACTGCTGCCAACAAACTTCATGTATGTGTGCTACTTGCCACTTCTTGGAGAGCTAATGTCACACAGCCCCCAGATCAGCATCTGGAGGAGTACTGTCTTGCACAACAGGCAGATAGATTATGCGTTAGAAATTACCTCATTGGCCTGCTCATTTAGGATGGTATAAATGTACCTTTGAAAGGTACCACAGTAGCTTTTTTTTATTATCATTTTTGTTTGTTTGTTTGTTTTTTTCACCTGTTAGTACCTGATTGACATATCACCACTGGTATGTCTTGGTAGTTGTGTTTCTTTATATACTGTGTTTGTCAATAATGCCTTAACAGCAAGTATATACGTATATATGTCACCTGGAATTAGAGCTAAGGATGAAGTTGTTCCTGTGTCACCTTACAAAAATTCTACGTAAACAGGGAACCCTTGCGGTATACTTGGTCAGGAACAGAAATGTCCCGCTGCATTATACTGATTGCAAGGAAGAGAGGAGGAAAAAGGAATAAAGATGTGGGGTTGGGCATGCTTTGGTTCTGTGGGGAGCTCTGATTACAGGAGAACTGAGCACGCTTCTCCTGAATTGTCCATCCTTCCAGGCCACTTGCCCCAGTGAATGTTCTGGTCCTCCAGTAGCCAGTTTGCATGGAATTCTTTGCTGTTGTGGTCTGACTTTGTGGTTATCAAGCAAAATAGGTGAACAAAAAATGAGTGTGCTTATTACTCTTGCTGCCATCATGTACCCACACAATGTGTTTTAGTTTTCTATTCAGTGTATAAATGTCAGGGTTCTCCACTGAGAAAGTAGATTGTCATGTGATCTGTGGGTTGTCATACCCACCATACAAATGCACTTTAGTTATTAAAATCTATAAATTGAATATTATCCTAAGTGGTATTGTAATTTACAGAAAGCTGCAGTAAATGTTCCTTACAAGCTAGTGTCTTAAGAGTTGAAAGAGTGAGGTGTGTCAGGAAGGACATTTGGATGCTATATTCAGGAGATGCTATATTTGATTTGCAGAATCACAGGGTGGTAATTTTCTGAGGTCCTGATTAAATCCAAAAAGCATACTCTTGAAAAAGTCTGTATTGCTTCAGGTTAAGGCATTCAGACTGCAGCCGTCAAAAACAGGAGCAAGGAATTTCTTTTGCCTGTGTCAGATTGGTCCATCCAACATCTTATTTGATTTTTTATTTTGGTCTGCCATTGTTTTTTGAAATGGAGGCCATCTTACTTGGAAAAATTCAGGCACCAAAAATACCCCACCATTAACATACCAACACTGATACCTGGAATCTTTAACAGAATCATGCTGGTACTGATGCAAGTACCTTCTTTTTGTAGTGGACCCAAGAGAGCCTTCAGTATGAAGAGGATGGAGGAGATTAAGCTCTGTCTTTGTGTCTATCAGTACTTTAAATTCATCACTGGCAGGGGACTGAGTAGCAGGCCTGTTCAGAACTCTGACAGCTGAAGTATTTCAGTGAAATTATCATGAAGTCTACAACTTACAGTGGGCACTTAAATTTCACAATGTCCAAAATTATTATCCTCTTCTTTCTTTGAAATTAAATGGGCACATTTTAGTTGCCAGTATTTGAAGAAAAATCCTGCTAGTATGATAGCAATGTAATTTGAAAAGCTATTAATAAAACTCCCAACGACCATACCCTACTTTTCTCAGCCAGGAACCTTCTTTATAATCCTCTGCCTCTGTCCCAGCCCACAAATGTTTACTTTAAACCCTACAAAATTATTAAAGATTCAATGTCTCCTGACCCACACTCTACCATATTCACATACTGTGTGCATACTTGCTAATTACCTTAGCTTTCTTGATGATTGTGGAGTCTGAGATTCCGAATGATCCTTCATGGTCTAAATATCTGGCATGGGGTTGAAGCTGCATAGGCTTTTGTAATCTTGAAAGTCACTGAAGACAATTGCTGTAAAGTGTGGTAAAAAGCATCAGGGTGAATCCAGATTGTCCCAAAGATAGTCTTATTAAAGTAGTGAGAGACAGAATGGGTTTACTACATCTTCCTTTCAGATGTAGAACAAATGGGATTCAGCTGGATGGTTCTCCAAAAGTTTTTTCCTATACAGGCTAGCTGAAGAGAACACTGGTTGAAAAACATAATGTGCCATTTTATAGGTGGGAAGTTTTGCATGTGCAGATTAGAAAAGGCAGCTCACTTCTGGGGGCTGTGAGTGTTGGTGTTGAGAATGTAGCTTCAAGAATAGTCTTACTTCTTTACACGAACTTTTTCCTAATGGCTTTGCCCATGACTACTGACTTTCACTGTTGCCATAAATAGATGTCTGCATGTCTATGTAGACAATCAGCTTCTCAATTTCTCTATATGTTAATACTTTTGCTACAGCTTTTGAAAACCCGTACTGCTTGAACGGTGGACATTCAGAGACGCTAGGCTACGATGTCAGTCTTGACAGTCCATTAATGTCCACCTGGATATAAAAAATAAAAGATTGATTCTAACTCTGGCAATTTCCAAAGGAGTCTGTGTTTATTTGAAAATCTGTCCTACAAACCAGACATATGCAACTTTTCCTCCATCAAGCTTGTCTGGCTTTTGAAATGACTAAACTCAAATGACTAAACTCACTAGTTTCTAGCATTTTTTTCCAGTGGTTCCTCTTCTATATGCCTTTCTCTTTATCTCTTCTGGCAACTGTTTTCTGCTTGTCTGCCTGTTCAAATCACAATGTTAAACAGTAGTGCTTACTGCCTCCTTGTATGTGTGAAGGATCCATTAGACTTATGACAGACAATAATAGCTTATTCAGTTTTATTATACTGGCATGTAAATCTATAAAGAATGGCTAAAGAAATTAGAACTGTTGAATTTGCACTCTTTCTAGGCAATCTGTAGATACTTTGGATGCACTCCAGTATCACTATCACCACTGATTTCTGAGAATGTGAAATAGAAAAGCAAGCAATGCTGTTCTCAAGATAACAAAAGGATAAAATATATTTGGTATAAACTTAGCCAAAAAATCCTCAGAAGGATTTGTGTGATCTGGGAAATGAGACCTAATGAATTATAATAAGTTTAGCAATCTTCGGTTTATTTCTTAACAGAGACGACATCGAATCTCATTACTCATGTTGCATTACTCATAATGCATTACTGTGCTGGCAGAGTTTCATTTTCAGCATTATAAAATCATCTGCTCTGTAATTGAACTTACTAATCAGAAATTTGTATGCTGTGACCATTGGCAGCAATTCTGCAAAATTTGGGAAAGCAGGTTTGAGATTTGAATGACATATCTCTGAGGAAAAAACTTGGGTTTCTTTTCCTGATTAGATAGATTTATTAAAATTGTGTGAGGTTTTATGGGGGGTTTTGGGTGGTTTTTTTGGTTTTTTTTTTTTTTTTTTTTTAATACTGCAAATTGTTAAATATGTATATACGTTTTGAAGAAATTAATTCAAGATTGTGTGACCTGAGAAATTCTTTAATGCTTTTTTATAACTGTGAACTTTTGCATTGGATTTGCAAGTGCTGATACAGAAAATGCTCTGCTTTGCACATGCAAAGCATTCTTTGCAGCTCCTGAATATTAGCACAAATGAATTCCTGTTTTTAAAACTGTGGTCTTACTAAGTTAAGATCACACATTTTCAGAAGCAAAGACCAACTTCTAAGGCTTCAGACTGAAGGCTTTTATTCTATCGTTTAACTCCTGAAGCTGCAAGACATCAAAAGATGCAATAATCTGATTTTAATCTGAAGCTTGTTGTACAGTACTATAACCATATTGATTTAAGTGAGTTACTTTCACTTTTCTCCATTATGGAGAACAGAACTGTTTTTTCTGTGGCTCTTGTTTTTCCTTTGTTTCCTGTTACAGTAGAAAGACAGGCAACTTACGAGATAAGCATAAAAAATGAATATAGAATAGATTAAAGGCAAATTAAAGCTTCAAGTGTAAGTATTATCTTTACACAGTTTTCTGTGTATAATGTGCTTTCCACTTTATAATAGAATGCTTTATGGATCCTTATCAATAATGATTTTAGATAAGTTGAAGGTAATGCCCCCATAGCTCAGCAGAAGAAACAAAATGGAACATAATCCATTACTTTGCAGTTTATGATAAGATGGCTGACTTTGCAGTGAAGCAGGTGAGAGACAGAAATATATTACAGTGCTTCCTGTGTTTGCAAAGTGTGTGTGTCCATGTCTGGGGCTGTGATTGCAGCCATGATGAGCGTATGCAGCACAGTGAAATCCCTGGAATTGCACAGGATCCTCTGGGATGAGATGGGACTGCTGGCAGCAGGAAGGAGCATTATTTCCCCTTATCATTTTTTCTAAAGTAACTCAGGAATTGCAGGGTCTCAGATCTGGTAATTTACCCTATTTGTTGTGTGCTGCAAAAGTACATTATTTCCTGAATTGCCATGTGGGTCTGGGGAGGGAGCTCCAGGGGGTGGGAGAGAAAGGAGCATTTTCCTTGGTGTGTGTTAGGTCTTGAGGCAGGGGCAGATCAGGAACTGCCCTTCGTACTTGTCTGACTGCAACTGATTTATGGGGAACTTCAACCTTTAGGTCTTCACCAATATATAGGTGGGCAGGGTATGAGGTGGTACTGTAGGATTCGAGTCTCTTCTAGTTTTCATGTAAGCATAAGCAAGGGTTCTCTAGTGTACTAAAAGAACTTTGTCAGGAGCCCTGACCTCAGTCAGGGACAGCAAGTCCGACATCCTGGTGTCCTTGCGAACTTCACCTTCCTACCACTGACACTGAGTTTTGTCCCATAGCAGTGTATGGTACCCCAAATTCAGCTTCCTCAGTGTCCTCTCTGCTTGTACCTTATTGTGATGCCCAGTACCATCCTGGACATCGTAAGTCACATTCTACAGTGTGGCCTTGAATTTTGGCCTTCTGGGTGATTCTGCATCTGTGAATTAGTGTTATGTTTCTATTTGTGTTACTAATACTTTGCTGAAATTCAATGTAATGGTTGAAATAGTATCTTTCTAATCTGAATGGAAAGCAAAAATCAGATATAATCAGTTTCCATAACGTTTTAAGGTCAATATATTGTACACAAATTTATAATATTTTTAGACTATGCATTCTGTGATCCAAGGCTAAATTTGTTGAATTACAGTAACTATTCTGTTAATCTGGTGATTTCACTAAATTTATACCAATTCAAAATCAGAATTGCACTCCTGGGAATCAGGGCTGCTCTTTCAAATGCTAATGCACTGTGGAAATTGCTGTTCCTGTTTAGATAAAATTCTGACTGTGGCAAATTAGCTGCTCTCCTTTTCATTCAAATTGTCCTGGAAGGTATGAAACCTAATTTTGTGTTTAAAAAAAATTGCATTAACTTCTGTATACTGTCAGCTTCCAAAAGAAAAACACAGTTTGAAAGCCTGTTGAGATCAGTGTTTTTTTCACAGTTTCCATAATTTGTTACTCCACTTCCATTTTAATGGTGTTGGTAGATATATTCACTGTTTGCAGCTGTGGTATGCCATTTGTCGCTATGACAAGCTTTTCTAAATAGGAGATGTTAGTTGTAATCACATTAGTTGTACTTCTTATGAAACAATTACAGGTGAGCATGACTGTGGAAGCTTAATCACTAGCACTCATGTTGAAAGTTAATGTTAGCTGAAGTAAGGTAGGCAGAGGAGAAAACTTGCATTCAAGTGTCTTTTTAGAATGGCCTTGGGGGCATGGAAGCTCTATGCTCTGGACTGTTCAAAGACTGCTCTCCCATGGGAGCCTTTTCTTTCCTATATCTGTTCAGCAAGAGCTAACTGTTTCTGACAGCATGGTCACCCGCTGCTTAGTTCTGCACGCCTTCCCTTTCAAACCACCCTCAGCTGATTTCTGTTGGTATAGAGAGCACTGTCTCATTGCTAGCCTAGTAGGAATGAAGTAGGATAGTAAATTTAACTCAAGTCCTTATTTAAGGGGAAAATTTAGAAATTACTTCTGTGATTCAACTAGAGTCAACAAGAGGACTGTTTCTGTACAAAAATCAGGTCTGGATTTTTCCTAGTTTTTCGTATTGTGAATCTTGGGACTAGAAACCCACTTGAAGTCTTATCAGTGAAAATCAGATGTAGTTAGTGTGTTTTGTCTGTGTTCTGAGAAGTAGCTGTTAATTTTGTGATTAATACCAGAATGCTTTTTTGCTGTAAATTGAAATGAATTTGCCATGAATTGAATTTGCTGTGAAACGGATTTCAGTTTCTCCAAAATAAAAGGATAGAGGTGTTAGACATTCAGTTTTGGAGACTGCATGAATTATAAGTTATAAAAGCCCAAAGGAGTCAGTATTTATGGCTTGCTTCATGTAAATTGTGATTTGATAGATTAATAGCGAGGTCTGAGCTGTTCTTACAGATTTAAGCAATGCTGCAGACAACAGAAAATGGGCAGTCTCTGTTTCACAGTTAGATTTTAACAATATAAACTTACAAATAGACGCAAGATGAGTGAAAGTAAAAATATATAGGTATGCATGATAGGAAAGCCAGTTTTACTGCAATTGCAGTCTGATTTAGCTCCAGGTTTTTTTTCAGTATCTCTTTCTCTTTGATCTTTGGAGCCAGAGGGCTAGATTATCAGCTTTCAGTCTGCTAGGAGAAAATTACAGTACTGTGTCATGGCACATGTGAGATGGAACAGTACTGAAAGGATTATCACCAGGCATGTTGTGGGGCTGAAGCCAGGCTGCTGCTTACCTCTGCCTTTTTTGCCATTTCTTCATGCCAAGTTGCATGACAACCACATAGTGGTATTCAGCAGAACCCTCTGATACTGAAAACTGCAGCAGCACAACAAAATGTATTCATAAACAGTTTTCCTGCAAGACAGCTGCTGATTGCTTGGAATATGCCTTCCTAGAGGTTTTTGATGTGGTATAGTACAGAAATAATGAGTAACTTCAAAGGATGAAAAATACATTGAGCTAAACTAATTGTTGCAAATACTAGTTTTGAGCTAAGACTTAAACTGTCACGAGTTTCGTAGCATCCCAGGAAGAATACTGCCAGTCAGGTTCTGTGTATTTTTTCATTCCTTTACCGTTATGTATCATAATTTATACAGTTTCTGTATTTTTCATTCTCTCACAGCAGAGCCATATGAAAAAAAATAGGATTAGAAGTATATGCTAGCTTACAAAATGTGTTGCAAGAGCCACACTTAACCCATTTAGCCCTGTATTGTTTATGTCAATGATACCATTAATGGTATTTGACAAGAACTTCAATAAACAATGAGACATTTTGTGATTTGTTTTGGAAACAAAGCAAGTCAACAAGTAAAACCCAGTAGTGTCAAAGAGAGGCAAAAATTTTTGCCAAGTGACATTGCAAAAAATTTGAATACAGTTTAAACAAACAAAAATGTTTTATTTTGAATGCAGTCTCAACCATAGTGATTTGAAAAATAGCAGAGCTCAGCTCTGTGTCTTGCTGTTGAGAAAAATAAAATGGGAGTTTCTGAGATTGCAGTAGGGGGCTGTTAGACACTCTCTTGAAGAAAGAGATGCCAGCCTGATTATGTTTACTATCTTGGTTAATGCTTGATAACAGTTTGATGATTCATGCTATGGATTTTATGGAGATATCCTCATGGGAAGTGGGTAAAAGAAAGTTATGAATATGGTAGATGTGAAAATTATTATGTCATGGTTTAAGCCCAGTTGGTAACTCAGTACCATGCAGCAGACTGCTCAACCTCTCTTTCCCACCGCAGATGGGATGAGGAGGAGAATTGGAGGAATTTAAAACCCATGGGTTGAGATAAGAACATTGTAATAATTAAAGTAAAATTTAGTGATAATACAAATAATATCAACAATAACAATACTGATGATAATAATAGGGACCAACAAAAATAACAGAAAAGGAGGAATGAAAAGTCAGAAAACCTGAGTGATGCACAATAAAATTGCTCACCACCTGCCAACCGAAACCCAGCCCAATCTGAGCAGCGATCTGGGCCTTCGGGGTAACACTCCCCAGTTTATATGCTGGGCATGTCGTGGCTAGTTTGGGTCAGTTGTCTTGTCTCTGTTCCTTCCCAACTTCTTGCGTGCCTCCTCACAGGCAGAGCATGAAGACTGAAGTCCTTGATCAGGGTAAGCATTACTTAGCAACAACTAAAACATCAGTGTGTTATCAACGTGTTCTCAGCCTAAAGCCAAATCACAGCACTGCACCACCAGGTGCTAGGAAGAAAATTAACTCTGTTCTAGCTGAAACCAGGGTAATTTAACAAGTTCCAGAAGAACTGAATGGTTCAGAAAAAGATGAGGCTACTCTGTGTGCCTAACAGATTACTTTAAACTATGCCACTTTATTCATGTAAGCCTCGATTTTATAAAAGAATGCAGCTCTCAGAGAAAAAATTATGCTTAATCATATGTGTTACTGGTGAGAAAGAGTAAACTTAAAGAGTGAACCACTTGCAGGCAATATTCTCTGTTAGTATTGTGTACCAAAGATTGATATTTCTTCAAGATTCTTTCTGAGATTTTGGCCTTAATTTTTTGTACAGGGAAAAAGAAATCTTAATCTTCATTATATATTTTGTATGTGTCTAAATATATATATATTTTATATTTATATACACACACATGCACACACACTAAATGCATTTTCCTATGTTTGTAAATATATATATATATGAAAATGCATTAGGGGTATGTTATGGGAAAACTGGTCTCCAGTAGTATTCATCAGCTTTCGAGGAAGGTCTTGAGACTATTACTTATGGCTTCAGACCATTACTTAGGCTTCTATGGGTATGTTTCTAACAAAAGACAGACTAGGGATAGTGTAAGCCATCTCTGGAGGGAAACAGGAGAACTGACTACTCTAGATTTGGAGAAGGCTGAGGTTATCTCAGTTTTTATTGTCAAATGCTCTAACCATGCCACTCAAATCTTGGAAAGCACATGCAGAGGCTGTGAGAATGAAGACCTTAGGCCCACAGTAGGAGAGGATCAGGTTCAAGATCATCTTAGGATACTGAATGTGCACAAGTACATGGGCCTGATGAAGTCCATCCGCGGATCCTGAAGGAGCTGGAGGATGAAGTTGCTAACCCACTGTTCATCATATTTGAAAGACATGGCAGTCAGTTGAAGTTCCCGATGACTGGAAAAAGGGAAATATAACCCCCATTTTCAAGAAGAGGGAAATGGAAGATGTGGAAAACTACAGACCAGTCAGTCTCACCTCTGTGCCTGGCAACATCTTGGAGCAGATTCTCCTGGAAGGCATGCTAAGGCACATGAAAACCAGCAAGGTGCTTGGCGACAGCCAGCATGGCTTCACTAAGGGGAAATCCTGCCTGACCAATCTGGTGGCCTTCTATGATGGGACTGCAGAAGTGATGGATAGGGGCAAAGCAGATGATGTCATCTACGTGGACTAGTGCAAAGTATTCAACACCGTCCTGCATGACATCCTTGTCTCTAAATTGGAGAGACATCAATCTGATGAATGGACCACTCAGTGGATAAAGAATTGGCTGGATGTCCAGTGACATGGACACTGAGATTGAGTGCACCCTCAGCAAGTTTGCTAATGACACCAAACTGTGTGGTTTGGTTGACATGCTGGAGGGAAGGGATGCGATTCAGAGGGACCTTGACACTTGATAGCTTGACAGGTGGGCCAATGACAACCTTAGGAGGTTCAACCAAGCAAACTGCAAGTCCTATAGCTGGGTCAGGGAAATCCCAGGCACAGCTACAAGCTGGGCAGAGAAGAGATTGAGAACTGCCCTGCAAAGAAGGACATGGTAGTGTTGGTCAGTGAGAAACTTAACATGAGCCAGCAGTGTGTGCTTCTAGCCCAGAAACCAGACATATCGGGGGCTGCATCAAAAGGAACGTGAGTAGCAGGTCAAAGAAGATGATCCTGCCCCTTTACTCTGCTCTTGTGAGACCTCACTTGGAGTATTGTGTGCAGTTCTGGTGTTCTAAACATAAAAGGACATAGTGCCCCCAGAGGAAGACCTTGAGGATGATCAGGGGACTGGAGTACCTCCCGTATGAAGATGGGCTGAGAAAGTTGGGGCTTTCCAGCCTGGAGAAGAGAAGGCTGCGTAGAGACCTCATAGCAGCCTTCTGGCATCTGAAGGGGGCCTATAGGGATGCTGAGGAAGGACTCTTCTAAGAACTGTGTGATAGGACAAGGGGTAAAGGGTTAAAACTTAAACAGAGGAAGGTTAGGTTAGATATAAGGAGGAAGTTCCTTACAGTGAGGGTGGTGAGGCACTGGAATGAGTTGCCCAGGGAAGTTGTGAATGCTCCATCCCTGGTGGTGTTCAAGGCCAGGGTGGACAGAGCCTGGGGTGACATAGTTTAGTGTGAGGTGATCCTGCCCATGGCAGGGGAATTGGAACTAAATGATCTTAATGTTGTTTCCAACCCAAACTAGCCTATTTTTCTGTGATTCTGTGGACTGCAAATGCCTTTTACCTTGCAGTGTTGAATTCTCTTTTTCTCTATTAAACCCACTCTGGGAGCACAACTGTGAGAACTGAGTTTAGTAATCTCCCACAGAAAATATTCTGATCTAATCAAGATGGAGATTGATTTTCTTTCTGCTAATAGAATTTCCACAGAATGCTCACGTGAAAGTACACTGGGAGGCAAAAGCAGTTTTTAAAACAATACATACTAGCCTGTAAGTGGCAGGATTGAATTGGGAACAGTCTGAACAGCCCCAACTTTCTCATCCTATCTTCATACGGGAGGTGCTCCAGTCCCATGATCATCCTCGTGGCCCTCCT
>JAOEHY010038713.1:18417-31359 GCA_025447955.1 Psilopsiagon aurifrons | reverse complement strand
CTGTCCCCCGGTACCCCCCGAACCTGTCGTCGCTCTGGAAGGACTGATCCCCCAGCAGCAGATCGCGGAAGCGGTACCGGGGCGGCAGCGGCAGCACCTCGGACTCCAGCTCCGTCATCTTCAGGGCGGCGATGTCCAGAATGACCCCGCTCTTGCGGCTCCCGCCGCCGTCCCCGCCGCCGCAGCCGCCGGGCGACGAGAGCCTGCGGGAGAGAAGGGGATAGCGGCAATGGGGGGCACTCTGCCCTGCCCTGCCCGCGCCCTCCGCCCGCTCCGGCACCTCCTCCGGGGCCGGCCCCGCGCAGCCAGCGCCGGGAGGGGCTGCCCGCCCGCCGGCTGCAGTTACATTGCGGGGCAGGCGGCGGTGCCCCCTCTGCAGATCGCTTCCCCCGGGGGCATGGGTGTCGAGGGGTTCTGCCGGCCTCAGGCGAGGGGCCGGCGCCGCGCAGGGCAGCACCGAGCGCAGGACATTCGCTCCTCAGCAGGCAAACAGCAGAGAGCGAGCAAGAGGAGCCAACGGAAAAGCCCAATCGGCAGGAGGAAATAAAACTGCTCGCAAGGGAGATGTACAGCTGATAGCCAAGCCCAGATCCACCCCCAGCCTCCCCCCGCAAAGAAAAGTATGGATGGGAGGCAGCCAAGGTGATGGCTCCACAACTGTGCTGGAAGAAGCAGCACAACCTCCTCTCTGGACTGCCGGGGCTTAAATCATGCAAACAGCCCCAGTATTAAATGAGAAACTGCTAACGCTGATGAGTCAGTCATGTCCAGCTGCCAAGTGTCGTGGCCAGGAGGATATGTCACCCATCCCTTGGTGTGCCGATGTGTCTGATCAAGGGATGGGGGGATCGCAGTGCCTGGGAGAGACGCAAAGCAATTGCTCAGACATGGAAAACTGCATATGGCCAGCTACATGCAAGCTGCCCTGCCACACAGGAAAGAGATGAAACTATTAGCTCCCAAACTATCATTTCAGAGGGTTAACAACTTGTCTTTGGTTTTCTTTTCAGACCACATTTACCAACCAGAACACAGGTACGAGATTGCTCCCCATGTCAGCTAGAGCAACTAATTATAGCAGATCAGGATTAAGCTGAAACTTCCCAAGGCAAAGCAGTCATTCATTGCTGGAAAGCCAGAGTGCACACTTACAAGGCAAGACCACAGGTCCTGATCCTTCACCACGGACATTCATCCATGCCATGCCAGGAACTCCAATTTCAGAAGTGGGAAGGACAGGGAGAACTTGGAAAAGGAGACATGGCACCTCTGCAGTGAGCTGATTCCTAGTCCCTTAGATAGAACTTTGGAGTGTGAGGTAGGCAAATAGACGAAAGGCTCCAACTCCTGTCAGCTGCACTTCCAAGGGTCTCACCCAGAGCCGCTCCAACCCACTCATACCACCTTCCCACAGCTTTGCCTCCAGTACATACTGCATAAGCCATATACAGGCAAAAGAACTTCAAACAGCTGAATGCTAAATTGGCAATAAGCAGACATCTAGGGGGTTTGCTGCTGGCTGCAGAGATGGGATCTGAAGCTCCACAGACTGTCTTCTACCTTCAACAACTCAAACCTCTATAAGTGAGTTCCCAGCTGACCAGGTTCCAAAGACCTGATCAGCTGTCACTCCCAAGGTTCTGGAAGAGCAACCAGCATGTTGCTGAACACAGCCCCAAAGACAAGACAGCTCACTCTCAGCACTTGACATGATTTTCACTGATGTTATTTGCCACTTAATTCTACACCCCCAGAGCTTTTCAATTCCTTTTAGCTGCCATATGCACACTGCAGCCACTGCAGCTCTGCACTGAGTAACGCATCTGTGCAGGGCCTTGGGTATCAGGGGAGTTATTCTATGACATCCATCGATCCAAAACTCAGTCTTTAAGGGAAATCAAGCCAAACTCCTGTCAACTCAAGGACTCCCTCTGGATTAAATGATGGAAGCACAGAAGTTAGCTGAGCATCTCTAGCTCACTTTGCAAAGGAGGATCTAACATTAATCTAATCTCCCTTAAAAAAGCCACAATTAACTTAGAGCTTAACTATGATGAATTATGCCAAAAAATGCACTTTTTCTCCAGGCCACCTCCAGCAAAGTTCTAGCCCAGCTGAGACATCTCATTGCTGTGAGGCCAGGAGAGCATCCCAAAACTGGACTTTCAGAGAGAGAAAAGATAAACTTCAGAAATCATCCACTCTCTTATTATAATGCATACCTTAAAGTGGGGAGCCAGGTGCCTCACTCCGAATGTGGGTAATTATAATTGCATTTGAAGGAGACTGTCACACACAGCCATCTCCATTGATTATTAAGTGCCTGTTTAAAGGAGCTTTTTGTTTCCTTTCCCAGAGGAAAGCTACGGCTGCACAGCCACGGCCACACTGACTGCCATGTGGAAAGGGCACCTTTACACACAGCTATCACCTTGGCTTGCACTCCCCACAGCTCCCACGGCTGAGGTCCAGGCAGGTCCATCATTACCGTGCACCCCCCAAAAGCTAAGGAGGCTCATATCTACCCATCCTCTTGTCAAACACTTGTCTCTTGGGCTTTGGGTACGGTTCTTTTCAAACCCAATTAATCGACCTCTTTTGGCCTCGGATCACGTGTCAGATTCACAAAAGGAAGCAAATTTTTACCACTGGCCTTTATTACTATTAAGCAATTGTAGTGAAAGCCAATTCTGTCACTACCTCTGGAAACACAATTTCTGCTGTGTATTTGCATCTGAGTCTCTTCTCCTATCCGCAGTAGCAGCTACATCTTGAATACATTCTTTTACCCTCACATAAGAAACCATTCAGAATGAAGGTTCAGCAAGATGAATATTGCATGCACCTCTTTGATAAAGGATCTTTATCAATTACACAGGGACTTTAAGATGTGTTTCAAATCAGTGCCTTAGAAAAAAGTGCTCCTGCATTGCACAGCGATCTCCTGACACACAGAGTTTGCAACCCTCTTCTCCGCCCAAGCACAGGGATTCTGAGCTATAGAACTGCCACAGCAACCCGGCTACTTCTTCAAAACAGTAGTGGCATAAAATAAAACATTCATGAACAAGTTTGGTTATTGCAGAGTCTTCAAATACTACTGGAAAAAAAAATATCCCAAAGTGATTTATAGCTAAATTCAGGGCTGCAGCTTTATTTTTATCTTCTCTTTCCTTCCTTCCTCCAGAACCATGTACCATTAAAGCTGCACGTTGTAATCAGCATATGGAAACCTCAACACTATTCCACTTTCTCACTACGACACCGTCTCTCCCCCAGCTTGGCCAGCTCCCCAGCAGCAATCGGCATGCCAGGAGGGGGACACCCTACTGCTCAGCCTCTTGGGAACTGGATCAAGGCGAGCATGACCCAAACCAGATCTCCCCTTCAATCTCTCCTACCTTTACACTGCAGCTAGAGAGCCACCACAGCAGGTTAGCCCCGTTTCCAGCAGGAGCCTCGGAGCTGCACCAACGTTGGGTTCCTTCAATGCGCTTTCTCATGCGTGGGTTGGTCGCAAGTGCATTCTTCCCTTGCTGTATTCCCACCCAGGGCATGCGGGAAAGCTACGCTGCTGAAGGCACCATCCCCTGAGAATGGAAATGCAGGCAGGAGAGCAGCGGCAGCCCACACGTGTGCCTGCGCCGGCTGGGGCTGCGCTGGCCACGGCGGCTCTGCGGCGCGCAGGACCCATGGAGCTCATCAGAGCCTGTGCAGGTTCCCTGCACACGAGAGGCAGCTTTGCTCAGAGGGAACTCCACGCTGGAAGCTCGTTGCAATGTGGTTTAGGGGGTTTATGGTGTTTATTGACTAATACTTATCAAAGAAGAGGAAGGACACAGCCCAAGTTCCCCTTTCTGCTTCCTTGCATGCTATGCACCACAGAAACCACAGAGCATCCTCCTGCTTCCCACCACAAACCAGTCCCAAACCGCCTGGGGGCATCAACAGATCCATAATCTGGTATTATGGTACTCTTGTGATGTAACAGCCCAAAGCTGCCAGGCACCATCAGGACCTCCAAAGCTCTCAGTGACACTCCCTGCTCTGTTGGCACCAAAAAGACCCTCCCAAAATGCTCTTCCTCTTGTTCTTCTAGAGGCTGGGGTGTGCAAATAGAAAAACCAATTGAACCTACATTTGGGGCAAGCTCTTGCCCCAGATTTTAGGGATTTGCAGCCTAAATCCCTCCCCTCCCACTGTTCCATGCTGTAAAAGGAACCAGAAGTACGAGGTCCTGCTCTCAGCTGCCTGTCCCAACTCCATCCTTTCACCAGGAGGACGTCCAGGGAGTCCAGATGTGCAGGAAGGAAAGCGAGTACCTCGTGCCCAATCTCAACATCCTCATCCCAACAAAGCCACTAATCCTCAAGCTTTGGTACCCAGCAGAGTCCAGCCCTGCATCCCTGGTCTATCAGTAAAGGCAAGCTCTGCCAGGCTCTCAGAGCCCCTCAGGTGAACAAAGTCAGAGGAAATTCTGCCTTTTCTTGTTCTATATTTATTTAAATATACACAATCATCTCCTATTTGTTTCTCCTCCCGCAGCTCTTCTGGTTACCGGGTTACAGTATTCCCCCCTCTGTTTTTGCCTTTTCTCTTCTGAGTGACATCCCTGTGGGGTCCCTTAATGGCCCGAGCACATGTGGAGACGCGTGTTCAGTATCCAGAGCTGGGCTGGAAGGCAGAAACCCCTCCTGCGCCTGCAACACACAACTGCTGCAGGCATTGGTATCTCTCTTGGAACAGCAGCACAACACAGCCCAGCCAGAAGAGAGGGCAAAGACCATGGAGGGAAGGAAAGCAGCTGACCTACACCTCAGCTTCTCAGAGGGAGAGCCCCAGATTCTTATCCCATCATCGCCTTTCCCTCCCCAGAGATCATACAATGACCCTGATGCCGTTCATAGAGGTCACAGCCCTGGAACCCAGATGATGTGTCCAGAGTCACAAGAGGGTCTCGTACACCACGGGGAGGAGCACATGTACAGGCTGAGTGGAAGGGTTCTTTACCCCAAAAATACAACATTAACAGCTTCTATTTCCTGAGCATAAGTCCCGTAACCAAGTGAGAAATCACTGCAATCAGAATCGGGGAGAGGTGGAGGGAGTCTCTTTCCATTAAGAAATCATTGTATCTACTTCATAAACACCTCTGTGTCCACAAGCAACCATCTCCATTCCGCTTAATTGCTTTACCAGCTTCTTGTTACCTCTGTGTTGGCTGTGGATTTATTACTTTTTGATACAAAGAGCTTAAAGCGCTCCAAGGGACGTGACCAGGCCCATCATAACATTCAAGCCCTGATTTCTGAGCAGCTTTAGCCCAAGTTCTGCGGGTGCAACAGCTGCAGAACACACACACACATATTTATAGGCAGTATATGAAGCGCTCAGTCTCCCACATGAAACTCCTGCATCCAAACCCGGATCTGTCCACATGGAGAGTGTCTACATCACGGGCGGCTGCTGCTCAAAACTTGTACAGAGCTGCAGAGCCCCGTGACAAATCCATCCATCGCTTTGCTTTCAACAAGTGCAGGCAATTTAGCACCACAGGCCTCATGGAAGAATTAGCATTTTGTGTATTTCACATTGAAAATGAACAGGAAGCGTGAGTCAGTGCCAAGCTCCATGAGCCTTCCCCCCGCTGGCACTGCTATTTGCTAGAAGATAAAAGTAGAAATTGTTCTTTCCAGGTCCAGAGCCGCTTTTTCTGATGAGACAACCCCATATTAGCAATTCAACCCCACATCTCCCCATGTCCTTCTGGCTTGGTGCACACATTCACTTTGTACAACGGGGTGAAACTCGGGCGAGGCAGAGCCCCGCTGAGAAGTCTTTTCACTCTTCTTTCATCCCCTGGCAGCACATGGAGCACAGGAGCGGCGCTCGGCTCCTCCAGCCCCAGTGGGACCAAAAGAAGCTGAAGAAAGCATTTGCAGTGACTCGTGCAGGAGCCAGCCCGGGCTCCAGCTCCCCAGTGATGCTGAGTCCTCAGGGGTTTGGTTTCATGAGCACTGTGTGTGGCACACACAGGAACCTGAGGTGCCAAGTACCAGGGATATGAGCACAGCATCTGATGGGGAGAGGCAGCAACAAGAGGAGAAAGAGGAATTCAAGGAGCACAGGGGCAGAGTGGTGCAAGGAGCAGAGCGGGCCCTTGGTTGCTGCCTGGGGCAGGGCAGGACCCCCTGGATCAGACACATCCTAACCTGGTTGACGGCAGAGCCACATCCCCACAGCAAGGGGAAGGACAGCGCCAGTCAGGCTTCCTGCTCCCCATCAGAGCCGGAACAGAGCACAACCATCCCTCTGCAGTGGGTTTAGTCTGTGGAGTACATGTGCAATCAGAGTGCAAATCAGCTCACATGATCACTTGCAGCACAACATACCAACCCCACCTCTCCTAAGGCCACAGCTCTGCTCCCCATCCCAATGCCCTTGGTCAAGGGTCCCCCAGGGACCAGCAGGACCTCACTCCGCTCCCTTCCTCCAAAGGTGAAGATTCAACTCCCCGCTGGAAGCAAACCAATTACACCAATGACCTGCACCAAAGGACAGGCTGGGCACAACACTCTGGCCAAGCTCTGCCTGCAGCCCCCATCCAGCCTGACCCTTCCCACCACTGTTCTTCCCAGCATCTCAGCCACAAACACCCTCAGAAGGAGGGGCAAATCCAAAACAGAGCCTGCAGAGCCAAGGTCACCAACCCTGCCGGGAAATTCCTGACCCAGCTATCTCCAGGGCTATTTATGGATTACAACATTAAACTATATCTTCCTTGAAGGAGCTATATGCTGAGGAGCAGGTTCCCCAGAGCACGCAGCCCTTCCCCAGCAAGGACATGACCCTTCTTTTCCTTATCGCGGTGCTGGGTTTGTGAGGCAGCTGGGGAGCACACGCAGCTCCTTTGAAAGCAGAATCAGCCCTGGATGCTCAAGAAATCCAGCAATTGAGACTCTCACTGTTGGAAGAGAGAAACGATCCCTCACGCTGAGGTCTCCTCAGTCCCGCTGGGGATTTCGGAGGCTGTGCACACCAGAATTCCCTGGGAATCACTCCGCTTTTAATGGCAGCGTGCTGTTGCACACAGGGATAACACCAGGCTCATGATGCATGGCAGCCAACAGCGAAAAAAGCTTAAACCTCAACAGATCGTTAGAGCAAAAAGAGAGCAATTCACTTGTCACAGCCTCAGGATCTGGTCATGGAGCCAATAGCCAACCCTCTGCTATCACCTGCTTGAGAAGGGGAGCATAATTCCTTCTGACACCAGAGCAGGTCTCTGTATCTCAGCTACTACTCTATTCACAGCCATTAGGTACCGCTTATCCCTGCAGCCTCACTCAATGCCCAGACTTACCCCTCAGCTGTCCCTTGGGTCCCAGTTTCAGCAATTGGCACCATGAAGGAGGCCAGAAAGCCAAGTGGGTCTTGGCCAGTTCTAGTTCTACCACAAGGACTCTTCTTAGTCCCTATGAATCCCAATGCTCCATCAGTCTCGGCCCTGCCAGCGCACCCTCCTGCAGGCAGCAGCAGCCCTCCTTCCTCCAGCCCAGCGGACAGGAAAGCTCATCTCTAGCTAAAGCAAGGCTTGAAAGTCCTTTGTCCTCTTGCTGTTGCTTAATCTGTTTTCTTTCCTGGGGCTTCTCCTCCCACATGGAGTTCCCTGGGACCAAAGTCACCCTCTAACCCTTGGGAACCAGCCAAAACCCTCATCTTGGTAGTTGTAAGCAGGACAATGCTACCTGCTCCCAGCTCCCATCAGGGTGAGCAAGGAGATGCTCCCAAGGCAGAGCTCGTTACTCTCCAGAATCAATATCCACAGGAGCATGCCTGGTATCCCGCAGCACATGATCCTGGCTGTGTCCCAGTCCCTCTCTACCGTCTCGGTCAGTGCCCAGTATTTCTCAGGCTCACGTCAAAAAGGCTGCTAATTCTGACCAAAGAGCTGCTGGCAAAACCCTCCCTCGGCACAGCCCCAGGCTGCTGCGGGCAGCTGGGATGAAGCTGGGAGGGGAACCTTCGGTGTGCTCCAGGCCCCTGCAGAGCATTCACCTCTACAGAAAGCAGAACATAACAGAGAGGTGGGAGGAGGAAGAGAATCTTCACACTGCTCAAGAGCACAAAGGCTCACAGAAATAACCCCCAAGAGGCCTCTCAGCCTGACTGCCAGGCCAGGATGCGGCAGGGCAACGAGCGGGGTGTCGCCTGGGTTAAAAGACAGGAGGCAAACAGAAGGGGAACAAACATCTTCTGCGGACTCCCACCGGGCTCTCTGCTCCTCCATGGATTCAGAAGTGATGGTAATAACTGCAAATTAGCCAGGAAAGTCAGACCTAAACCTGAGTGTAAACCGTTGCAGGAGGACCCTGCGGCACTGACGGACCCAGAGACAAAATGTCAGGTGAATATTAGCATCAGTAAATGACAACTAACCCAAAAGGGAGAGAAATCACCTCCCTGCACAGACTGCGGAAGCTCTGCAAATCAGTGCTCAGAAGAGAGCCAAAGTCACAGCAGACAATACTACAAAGCCAGCAGCTGACTGTCAGTGGTGGCCAAACCTCAAAGCATTAGGAGAGGCTCTGATACTACAGATAAACCCACCGCAGAGCCACACACGCTCTGGTTCCCCTCTTCAGAGATGATGAGGCACAGAGAAGGGCAGCGGAGATAACTGTGCTTCGTACAAGGAGAGACCAAATAGATCAGGAGGAGTCTTTAGCCTGGAGAGAAACAAGATGAAAAGCAGGCAAAATCAGAGCGGACAACCAGAGAGCAAGTACATCACAGGAGCTGTGGGAGCCCAGGGAAATCACAGGGCAGCAGGCTCAAAGGGAAAGCAGCACCGACATCAGAGAACTCACATCCCCTTATGGATGCAGAAAGTACCACTACGTTCTAGAGGGACCAAGCGAACCCCAGGGGAAGCACCCACCCACATCTTCAAAGCCCAGCGCCAGGGTCCTGACCTGACAGGCTGCAGAGGGGCAGCCCTGGGATGGGTTGCACTGCACTCTCTGCCCCCGTCACCAGGGACACCAGAGGAACCTGTGCTCAGCCCTAGTGTGGCTCTCGGCCTGTGTTTGTTCACAAGAATGAATGAGATGTTCCACACTCCAGCACAGCTTGGCACGGAGGCAAAAGAAACGCTAACGGGCTCCAAAACAAATTGCATGCAGCACTTGGGAACCAGGCACTGAGGTCAGGACGAGGTCTCTGATGGAGGGCTGGGAGGATTCAAATAGATGCTGTAAATATTTTGCAGAGCAGAAAGAGCCCTGAGCACAGGCACTGACCCACTTTGCTGTTCTCCAGCAACGGCTCACACAGCCAGAGCCCAAAGCAGTTTCTAAGGAGGACATTGGGCCTGTCATGGGCCTTCATTAAACAGAAGGGGGGGGGGGGGATGTCCCAAAACCTGCTCCACTGCCCCAGGTGTGCTGGTGGGTGCTTTCCTGAGGCACTTTTAGAAGCACAACCTGATGAGAGCCCCATCGAGCCCTGGATCACAGCCGCAGGCTTCCCTCTCCTCATCAACCGAGCAGAACTGGAGCAGAATTCCTTATCTCCGCTGTGCTCTGGAGATCCAGGGCGTTTGTCCCTGAAGTTTTATGGTTCCCTATTGCAGCTCCTCCTGGAACAGGATCCCCATGGGCAGCCACAGCAACTGCTGCAATCCACAAGGCCGACTTTTGGGAAGCTCATAAATGTCTGTAATGTTGCCTGGATGAACTGGTTGTTAATCAGCTACACGCTCGAGTTCAGTGCAAGCTCTGCAGAGAAGCATCTTCCCATTCATTTCCAGAGAATGGAAACCTAAAGAGACAACAGGTTCCCGGCTGCAGGGACTGTCCCTGTGCTGAACTGAGACAGTCCATCTGATATATCTAATGAGTAGCAGAAGCGATGGGAGATCGCATCCTGGCCCTGCTGTGCTCACACTGAGCAAGAATCCAGTTTAATCAATGGTTTTTTTTCTTATCTTTCATTATCTTTCCACCTTGCTGCCACTGCTTCACATCTGGCTGTGACTATTACACCAGAAAGCACAACCTGTCCTGGCTGCCCAGACTGAGACATCCCCTATCAAACCCACCTGGACATGGAGAACCACAATCAGAGCTTCCCTCTCTGCAGCACTCACCGCTCCCTCTGGTTGCTGCTCTCCCCGTCCTTGGCTTCTCAATCACTGGAGCAGATGCTCCAGCTGGGACCCACCTCCCCTTCACATCCCACTCCCAAACCCCTAGCAAGACACACACAAACCCACCCTGCTCAGCACAGGACATCTACCGTTTGCTCCAAGTACAAAGAGCAGCACTGAACCCAAGCAGAGAGGTGCAGCCTCACAGAGAGAGGACAGATCTCCCATAATAGGCATTAAACTGACATGAGGAAAGCCACATACGTCTAATACAAAGATGGGATCTTCCCAAGGAGCTTCTCCAGGTATCCTCGTGCACGCCACCTTCTTTCATCTTCTTCTTAAATAAGCCATAGTAACGGGAGGCAGCAGATGGAAAATCCAAGTCTCCTCTCACACGTCCCCACTTCTCCCGCAGGTCCCTTCCTTGTGCAGGGTATTTTTGCATGAGCTCTTCCATATGGCCACTCATCCATCACTGCTTCTTTCCAGAGTGCCCTTACATGGGCAAGGCAGGGGAAGAGGAGCTGCTGGCCTGAGGAAATCCTGTATTCCCCTAAGTGACGGACCAGCTCCTTGTACAAACAGTGACTGATTTCCCACGAGGTAGGAAAGTAAAACTGAGCTTATTTGTACCCTCATTTGTATTTGCTCTCCAAACAGACTTTCAGCTGCTTTTACTGTTAACCCCTTTCATTCTGACTGGAAGGGACTTTCGGGACCACTGTCCCCTTACAAACACAGAAGAAAGCACTCAGACATCTGCATCCCCCCTCCACACTCAGGCAACCGAGAAGGTGGAATTTCTCTTCAGCTCTTTTGAGCCATCTCTGGATTTGTTACGCACGAGGATAATTGAGGCTTCCACTTCTGTTAATGGGGCCAACCCAGCTGAAGTCCCCTTGAGCACGTACGTAGCAAGTGTACATTGGATGCGCTACACATCTTTGCTGCTCAGATGTCCCCTGGCTCTCATACCCTTCACATGCCCCAGGTGACAGCAGCTATGGGCAAAGCTGCAGAGTCCTGATGGCTCCGACCAGCTTGTTTAACATCTCTGGAAGGGCACCAAAGGGGCTGAACACAGAGGAAGGCAAGACAAGCCACAGAAAACAACGGCATTTCAACCTCTCTGGAGCCAGAGGGGGTTAGAAACACATTGAGCTGTATAATAACAATTAGAAAACAAAGCTCTTCTCTCCAGATCAAAAGAGACAGAAGGGAAGACCTTTGGACAAGGATTTTGTTGTTGTGCATTAGCTGAGGTTAAATGACCCTGAGCAGCTCTGCAGTACAAGTAATAAGGAGCAATAACTGCTGTCTGAGCTGAGCAACTCCTCCTTTTCCCACAATGCTGGAGTCCAAGCCCTCCACAACTGCCACCCCCAGCCTGCCTCTGATCCCCCCCAGACATGTTCAATGACGTTCAAGGACATCATTTCTGCAAACACACCAAGTACAGCTGCAAAACTGGGTTTGCTGAAGGCACTGGGGCTCTGCAACCACCTTGGCATGACCAAGGCAACCAAGCAGTGTTCTCAGGAGTGAGGTGGTCCTGGTTCCTGAGGCACTGTTCTCTGACTGCAGGGAAATAATGAGGGATTTAATCCCAAGAACCGATATTCAAGGATTTTATCAATTAGTCAGTGACAATGTACTGGAAGTTACGGAGTTCACTGAATACACTGTTCCTTCTTTTTCCATCTGGTCTCGCAGAAACAAAAGATGGTGTCCCTAAATCACAGCAAGATGTCAACATGGAGAGCTCCAGTTGACCAGCCTAGGGCACAAACCCAGCCAAGGTCCTTTTCTGCCAAGAAGAAACTGATATACGCAGTTCACTGCCTTGTTTAAGCTGACGTTTGATGAGTGTGACAGAAAGAAGAGCCACACTAGTAAATATAACGAGATCAATGGTAATATAAAGGAGTTATCAGGAAAAGCTAGGATACTTCAGCAACAGGCATTCATCCCCTTGTGAGACATGTAAGCACGGGAGGACAGTGGCACCAAGTCCTTGAGACCCCCTTTGGGCTCTTCACCTCTACAGCCCCTCCCTTGTACAGGACACTGTAAGTTAGCACAAAACAAGCCCAAAGCTGCCATGTACCTGCGGAAATGCGGCTTTTCCACCTCTGCGCGTTTTAGTCCTCCGGCTTTGGGGCGGCTTCAGGGCCCCTCCAAGACCCTCCCGACCCATGGGCCTCATCCCGCGCGGGCATGGCAGAGCGGCTGCGGCTGCGCTTTTCCGGCGGAGGATTTGAGTGAGAACAACCCGGGACCTCCGAGCATCCCAGCGCGGGCAGCCCCCAACCGCGCCGCTCCCAGAGCTGCGGCGCCCGGAGGGGCTTCGGCGGGGACCCCTCCGGGGCTGCGAGCGGCGCGGGAACTTTCTGCTGGGTTTGAGCACGGTTACAGAGGGGGGGAGCGGGGGCAGCGTCTTGCGGCGGGTCCCGGCCCCTCCGGGAGCAGGCGGCGGGGGAGAGGGGCTCCCCCCGGTCCCGCCCGGGGAGCTCTGCGATCCCTCAGCCCCGCAGCTCCCCACGACGGCGGCACACGGAGCCCCCGACCCCCCCCTCACACCCCATCGCGACCCCCGCGGTCCGAGCCCCGCCGGCGGGTACCTGTGAGCGCTGCCATCGTCGTAGACGAAGGAGCGGTTGGTGTAGCACTCGGTACAGACGGCAGCCCCGCCGGCTGCGCTGCCCTCCGCCGGCCTCGCCGGCTTGTAGATCCCCTGCAGGCTCCGCTCTTCGCCCGAGAACGGCATCAGCGGAGCGGCGCCGGTGCCC
>JAOEHY010038713.1:0-10619 GCA_025447955.1 Psilopsiagon aurifrons | reverse complement strand
CTCCAGGAGCAGAGGGAAGAAAAAGGGGGAAGTGAGTGAACAAACTGCATGGCTGATTTACAGCTTAAACCACGACAGACACCCAACCCCAAGTGCCAGAAATTAATAGAGGGAAAGGCTCAAGTTTGCTTTGCATTATGCTTTGTGCAGCTGCAACACGATATTGTCTGGGATCATCTTTCCTCTCACACACAGGTAAGGGGGAAGCCACAGTCTCTGGGCAGTAACTGGATCCTGCAGACCCAGATAAAGACACTGCCCCAAAAGCCTCTGCCAGGGAGAAACTGCCTCTGGTATTGACACAGACCCTGCTGCAGGAAGAACTCCCACCACAATGCAGGTAAGTGATTTGGGTTGTTACTCAGGGGGCTAGCATGAGGCTTATATGATCCTTACTGTGCCAAGAACTCAGGCCAGGTACCAAAGGCTCACCTTTGAGGACACATTTTAACATTACAGATCTTTGTTAGCATCTCAGGCCGTCAGCAGCTGATTAGAACCAGAAAATGTTAATAGCGAGTTGTTCCTCAGTATTTCTACACATGGATGCACAAAAAGCCTCCTGAAGTAGAGCAATGCCCTTCTCAGCTTGGGATCTTGCTGCACCACAAGAAGCAGGGTGGCTTTGGTTTCTAGGAAGAAGAGAGCCTTGCACTAATGATACAGAGACCATGGTCTAAAAGTTGTGATTGTTTTGCATTGATACATTCTAAATGCAGAGAAGCTTTTGTATTGTAGTAGCAAGAGAATCCAGTGTCTGTGTCTTCTCCTCCCCAGCTGACACTCTGCAGGCTGCGGACTCACCAGTGGTGCTTCGTTCTCTTCAATGTCTTGCTTTTCCACGTGCTGCTTTTTGGAGCAGATTTACTGGAGGAATACTTCCTGCGGTCATTGCCTCTGTCTTACACCGATGCAAAGACTCTGGAGATCAGGGAGCGGGCCAGGCAGCTCGATACGGAGCCTCTGAAGGCCAATCTCTCTTACACCACCAGCAGTGCAGCGACATGCTCCGATCAAGAGGTATTTCTGCTCATTCTTGTCTCCAGCAGCCCAGAAAACAGGACAAGACGCAACGTGATCAGGCAGACATGGGGCAACATGACAGACACCAGAGGTTATGCTGTCCTTACTCTGTTTGCTTTAGGAAAGCCAGCTTCAAGAACCACCCAGCTGGAGATCAATGAGGAGTCGCAAGAGCACAGAGACATTATTGAAGGCAGTTTCATCGATTCTCCTGAGACACAGACACAGAAGATGTTGATGAGTGTGGAGTGGACAGTGACTTTCTGCTCCCAGGCACAGTATATCCTTAAAGCAGATGAAGACATGTTCGTTGGTATTCCGGGTCTGGCTGAGTACTTGCTTAGCTTAACGCAACTCAAGGACATCTACATTGGAAGGGTCATTCATCAAGGAGTGCCCGACAGAGACCCTGAAAGCCCTGGCTTTGTTCCCATTCATCAATACCCAGAGGAGTTTTACCCAGATTACTGTGATGGGAAGGCCTTCATCATGTCACAGGATGTTGCTCGCAAGGTGTTTGTGGCCTCCAAGGAGGTGGCAGGGTCTGTGCCCCCCGATGTCTTTGTTGGGATCTGTGCTAAAAAAGCTGGCATCACTCCCATTCACAGCTCCCGGTTTTCTGGGGAGAAGCACATCAGCTACAATCGATGCTGCTATAAATTCATTTTCACCTCTTCCAACTTGGAAGAGGATGAGTTATTTAAAGCCTGGAAGGAAACAAGTGATGGGAAAGATTGCTCTTTACTGGAAACTTACTACAGCCTGGTGTCCTGCAAGGTTTTGACCTATATTGGTAAGTTCAAACAGTTTAACTTGGATGAAATAAAAAATGAGGTGCTTCATTTCATCAATTAAGATTTAATGTTTGTGAAGAAAGTCCCAATTTCCTTTTAGCAGCTGTTTTATCCTTTAACATCAGGAATAACAATGTCCTCTCAAGGTTAGGTCTCTTTCCTTTCACAGCAGATGAATTCCCAATGCTTTAGTGTGTTAGAGCAGCAAAACTGGATGTACTGTTAACTAAAGTACCTGCAAGTGCATGAATACAAGCAGAACAGAGTACTCCAAGAAACTTTGTGTCCAGTGTTTTCAGGCTTTTGAAGTTCTCTACCTTATGTCAATGCTCCTTCTGCATCTGAGGCATCACCCACCCCAAAGTCTTCTGTACCAAAGGAGAATCTTTCTGTCCACAAAAGGGAGCTACTTCTGAGCAGCCCATTTTACAGCACCACTGAAACTAGACAACAGCTCAGAGTGGGAACAGACATCAAACCATCATGGGAGTTGCTCAGGTGAGCAGCTGGGGAGACTGCAGGCAAGAAATCTAAACCTTACCTGCTAGAGAACAGTATATTTCTGTCAGCGATGGCATCAGAGGAACACTGACCCAAGCAGCTCAATGCCACAGTTATGCTGGAGAAGAGTATCGGCACTGAAGTCAGAACACATTCACCAATGCAGTGGCAGCAACACTATCCGAAGTGTAAAAATTCCCTGTGAGGAAAGGAATGCAAAGCTCACCCGCGCCAACAGCTTCCACGTTAACTCTTCTGCAACAGCAACGTCAGCAGCAGAAAGACCAGCTGCACAGATATGATCCACAGCTACGACAGCCACGTGCGGGATGAGACACATACGCACCTCTGAGGGCCTCACCTACTCTGAAGGAATTGGAGGTGCTCTCTAAAGGATCCACAATGCTGAAGTTCCAAGTTACGCTGCTTGCTAACCAGGGTCAAATGAGGTGGTTTGGGCTGTGGGTTTGGTGTTTTTAAACCAAGTTCATCCAGGTTCAGCACATTACCTCAAATCTCATTCTCTGTCATTCCATTTCTGCTTTTATCTCAATTCTCTCCACTTGTTACTTTACAGAGGGGAAGACAGGGACAACACACTTAAATGTTTCCATTACATACAAGATACAGCAACACATAAGTACACAGGATGGGTGGGGAACTACATGTAGTAAGGGGTAAGCACCTGACCAATTAATTGGAATGTTGAGCTCAAAGCTCAGCACAATAAAGTATATGTGCACATAAAACCCCCCCTTCTTTGGCATCTCTGTGTATTCTAAAACACTGTATTTGGCAAACATACCATGTAAAGCAGATGCTAAAGACTCAGCACACAGAGTAGCCTTCAAAAGCAACAGCTGAAAACACACATGGAAGAGACTCATGAATTGCAGAAAAGGTTCCTAGATCAGTTTCTTTTACTGAGATTTGAGCATACAGCTCAGAGCTATCAGCACACAAAGCCACCTAAAACAACAAAGCTAAGTTGTCCAGTACAAGCACAAACTAAAGACTTCAATACTCTTTTTCATACCCTTTTTAGTGCTTTCACATTTTCCCAGATGCAGGAAGGTTCTGAGCTCTCTCTCTTCACAAATGAGACAAGATGTACCACATTTCTCACTAGCAGACGTTTATTATGCACATCTAGGATGAAAGAGTCAGCAGCAGGATAATGCTGGATGAGAACTTTTGTACATCTTAGATTAGAAGCAACAAGGCAGATCACTTCCATTCCAACAGCACATTTAATCTTCAGGGAGCTCCTTCACCTACCTACCCTGCCCTTCTGAGCCCACTTTGACTCCTTGCCAGCAAACTTTGGCAGGCAACAATATCACCTCTGCTGCAGGTCAAAGTTACTACAAGCAAGAGGAGAGTTACTACATGACTAGTGCATCCCGCTTCACTTGGCAGGGACACAGGGCAAGTACTTTCCACAGAGGTACACCTGACACACTACTAAAATAAGCAAAAAAGTAGTAATTTCATGTTTTATTATGCTCCCCCTCCTCCCCTGAGCTTTCCTCAGATTTCTTATGTCCTCAACAAAAAATAAGCCTTTTGTATAAAGTATATCATGGTCTCTGTCTATGAATAAAGATACATCACATGTCACTAGTGTCCAGCTTACATCTCAGCAGCAGCTAGCTATCTTCAAAAGATGATTACAACATGGTAAGGTACTACATTTTGTAGTCCTAATTCAGTTTATGCCCTTAACCATGAAAGCTTTATGTTCTTAACCCTTGTATTCTAACTCAGGCAACTAAAATAGTACTCTTTTTTTAAAAAATAACCCTTCAAATTAAAAAATTAAGTTAAAAAATAGTGTAAACAATTTCAGATTTGGTTCTGAAGCAGACCTGCAGTGCTACAGCTCATGCTCCTTTCCAGCAAGCAAACTGAGCTGCCACACAAAGTCACCATCAACCAGGAAGCCAAAGCTCCCAATTTGGTTGTGACACACTAGAGTGTGCATTCCTTTATTTTTAAAAGGGTTAAAAGCTTTTTTCCTACCCCACGTCCTCAGCATAAAATGTAAACAATATATAGGATTATTTCTTCAAGCACGACTCACATCCAGCAAGTTGGAAATAGGAGAGAATCCAGTTTGTACTCCCTCCTGTGGACAGAATGCTACGAGCGCCTTCTTACCAACAGGGCTTCTGACACAACATGCCTGGCTGGAAGAGCGTGCCCCATGCGAGTGCCAACTTTGGCAGATATAAGAACAGAGAGAGAAACTGTGGCAGCAGCTGAGGTTCCAAACCTTGAAGTGTTTTGGTGTTTGTTTGGTTTTAATTGAACTGTGATCGACTGAGAAAACACGACAGGAACTCCAAACCCAACAAGAGTTTAACCAAACACTGAGCATTTCTGCAGAGTAAACCAGCCAGCAGTTGACAGAGTGCTCACCTTGGTTACCTGTCCCACAGCAGTACAGAGAACTTCTGATACAACATTCTATGGGAAAATACACTGTGCCCTATAGGTTTTGATTTACTCTCATGACTTTCATTTCAGAGTTGAAGTGCTTCATGTTCCTTTAAAGAGACAATCTAAAGAGACCCCAGCACAGAGAGTCTTTACACCTATTTCAGTAACATGGTTTGCAAGGGGAATCAAGACATCAGTGACATTACTCTGCTCCTTCCACAGCTGTAGTAGCAACTGCCTTAACATAGTAAGGGCCTTCATGCAAGTAAGCTCGAAGCCTCAAGTAATACTGGTTCCCAAAGATTTCTGCAATTGTTTTAGAGTTTACAAGGGCCTTAACCAGTTCGTATTTGGCATCCTTTGAGGCTTTGTCAGGCTCCACAGATCTGTCTACAATGTACTCCACAAAGCCTGGACTGTCAAGCATCAACTTCTGGGCCCACGGTTGATTGGCAATAGCCTAAAACATGAAAAGAGAAGAGGGGGAAGAGGGAAACATTTTAAAACCCCAAAACCCAGTTACGCAGTACACTTATGCAATAGCCAAGGAACAGGAAAAATTAAATGGGCTATTCATTCTAAACAGTAGTTACACAACCACCACTCAAATCAAGCAGCAGGGTTTAACTGTACTGGAAAACAAGAACACCTCAGTGCTTATCTTTAAAGTTAAGTGAATTATCACAGCAGTGCCTCTGATATCGAAGCAGCACCCTAGAGCATGGCTGATGCTTCCCCGCGCTTCAATTCATACAGAAATAAGCACTACAGACACAAGATGTCTGATGCATTATTTAAATGGTGAACACAAGTGGGGCATAATGAAAAAGGACTTATTTCTGACCCCTTGTGGGCTTCAAGAAGGGATCTATGGCATTCACTTAGAAAACCTCAAACATCTGAGACTGAATGGACTACAACTCACTATCTTTACAAAGAGAAAGCACTTACAGTAAACACTCGTAAAGCCCCACAGTGGAGATCAGGGAATGGCTGAGTACTGATGCTCCTGAAGAGTTCCAGTGGCTGGCTAGACAAGGATGTGAACCAGGATTCAGTCATTCTTAGAAGGTCTTCTGTCTGCTGCTCTGGCTACATGCATGACATACAGAAAGGGTTTCATTAGGATTCTGAAAAGCTTTCACATCTTGAGTGTATATTCAATAGCTAAGGAAGTTATTTAAAATAAGCCACCAGCAGATTAGATTGAAATAGTTTAAATTTTCAACATATTTCCGTGAATGAAGAAATGGCTTTCTCTATTTCATTTAGCTTGAGGGAGACATTTAACTAAATTGATCTTGATACACAAGAGAAGTGCTGTGCTGCAGAGCAGCCCTGCCAGACAAATGGAAACAGCTTATTCACTCATTTAGAGCTATACTATTAAAACTATTATCATATTAAACTGTTGACTCTCATTCCCCTGCCAAGGATGTTTTGACTTCCTGTTTTATAAACAGATTTCAGAACACCTGGCTTCTTACAAACAAACTCCAAACTTGAAGCAAACAAATAAATAGGGGAAATTCAAACCAGTAAAGTTAAAGACTTGGAACATCAGAAAGCTCCCACCTCGACCAAAGCTTGATGCTGCAAAAGGTCTTCATACAGTCAGACACACAATAATTTCACTCTTGTAGATTTAAAAAGACAACAAACCAAGCCACAAACTTACAGGCAAGTAAAGAAGAGATGAAATCGCATCCAAGCATCGAAGTCGTAACTCTGTGGGGGCATTCTTTGCCTGGTGCCCTATTTTGCTCAACAGACTCTGAAATCTGCTTCCTTGGAACATAAAACCAAAGTGATTTTAATTAATTCAGACAGACCTCTACAGGAGTAGAGAGTTACGCATCAGTCACATTACACTACATCAACTGCCAGAGTTACACATTACACCTGAGAATGGCAACTTCTTGATCTCCTATCACAAAAGCAGTGCAAGGTTCTCTTTTTTTCATAAGAATCTAAGAAAGACAGATCCAAAGCTTTTACGTTAATTCTTCAGACTATCCAAACATTCCCAGAAAGACAACCGTGTGTCACAACTGAGCTACCCTGGGAAGTACAGACCCTAGCACATTCGTAATCAGAAATCTTCAGTCCCACTTACACTACTCCAATAGCTATCTGCTAATACAGATTTTCACTTAAAAACCAAGGAGTGGACTTGCAGCAAGCAGTCCAGCATCTACTTTCAATCTTCTGAACAGTTCTGTATTAAAGGAAGCAACACAGCCTTCACAGAAAGTATCATTACGTGAGCATTCATGTTTTTCCAGTCCTGGCAAGAGGCTGACAACATCAGTAGAAAGAGAAGTATCCAAACCAACACAACTACTGGCAATTGTCAGATACTAACTGGTCTTCTGTAAAACCTGTTTGCCTTCCACATTTGAGCCCAGGATTCCTAGTGTGTCCACAGCCACTCCAATCATGGTCGGATCATGACTTTCTGCCATTTCAAAGACTTTCTCTATGAAGACTGGGTATCGTTCACAGATCTGCTGTGGACTGTCTACAACAGCCAGATTCCCAAAAAACTTAACAAATCCTGAAAGAACAAAAAAAAGGAAGCATTCGGAGTGAAGGAACAGTAACTTTAGCAATGGCAAAATTAAACATACGTTAAGACTGCTTCACAACTACACAAGTGCTATTGAAACTGAATACTCTTTGTGAAAGCCATCAGAGTAAGGACAGAACTAAGGAACAAGAAAGTATCTTGGAAGTTACTCAATGAACTCAAGACAGCTGCTATGGCATGAAATAAAAAAGGCTACAACAACACAAATTTCAAAGCTTTAGCACAGTCTTTCCAGGTCTTGCCTGTACTACCACGGTTAATGAGCAATATTCATGTGTTAGACTGTCCTCCAGCAGTTTTCACACATATCCAACATATGTATTTATACTCAAGTGTTCACATGAGCTTTCAGAGGCTTGACAGTCCTCTCAGTTTAACTCATGAGTAAAAGCAAGCAGTAAACACTGGAAGCAAGAAATAAACAATGTTACCTGGTAAATAGAAGCCTGAGAAAGGATCAGACTCTGCTCCAACAATGATGTTGGAAATTTTATCGATAACTCCTTGTTGAGCAAGATACTGACGCCCGTGTGGGGTACGGGCCAGCGAGGTCACCATCTCTATACATGTAGCCCTGTAACAGACACGTATTTTGGCCCATTTCAGATGGGGTTTTGAAGCATTCTTTGATGAAGAACAAACCGGGTTTCTACCCTTCGGGCAAAATGCAAACAAAAATGGGGGAAATCTCCTTGGCAAACTCACTAGTGACGTACCTGACCAGCACATCATCTCCAGTCAGCTCTCCAATTAACTCCGATATTAATCCGCTGTTTGCGCAGTAATTGAGGGACTCTGCTGACACTGAAGAAATCTCAACAATTAACTAAAAGTAGAGGGAAACAAAAAACCGGATGGATTCTAAAAACATTATAGAGATAACAATTCAGTGACAGCCAAGTAAGTCTTCTAATGCTGTCTACACATATTAAATACAGAATTTCATGTTTTCATAGTTAACTTAAGATGTCTGCCTCAAACAAGCTGATAAGGAGTTAAAATTTACAGCGCATATATTTGGTTTCTTCTCAAAGTTCTCTCTTATTCAGGTGTTATCTTCATTGAGCTGGCTAAATTCTATCACTTCTCCTTTGCAATACATATTTAGACTGACGCATTTAACATGTCTCTTCTCAGTCGCTTTGTCCTTCCAGAAGTTTCAACAGCACTTCATATCCAAAGCTGAAGAGCCTACAGCAGCTACTTTGCTTTCAGAGAAGGAAACATTTTACTGTGTCTTTATTAACTCTGTGTAGGCCTCCAATGCCCTGGGCAACACAAGTTACAGAACAGAAGATGTAAACAGGATGCTACGGAAGCGTGAAGTAAACAGAGCTATGTCATTATTTGAGGGCCAACACTGCTGAACTCTTCCTACTCCTTTCTAGTCTTGACAAAATGGAGATATGAAGGAGTCTGCAAACCAGTGATGAATACTAATATAAAAGCCATAAAACACAGATAGCGATGCAGAGCTACAGTGCAAGAGGACCACGGTATCATGTCAGTCAAACGCTGACATCAATCACATCCCTACCTCATACACTCGGTATCGAACAACATCATTTGTTGCCATGACATTTTTCAAGTCACTCAACAAACTGCTCACAAATAAAGCCTCTAAACCATCTTGCGTCTGTGCTATTCTGGAGAGAGATTTGATGGCCTGGAAGCAAAAACAGGAACTTCGTATTAAAAACAAAGCCACAAGACAGTCAGACTTAGTTTCAATGTTCTTAATTAACTTATTAAATCAAGTTCTACACCCAAAATTTTAATTGAGATTCATTTTTCATTATGGGGAGCCAGTTATGGTTACTGTGACTTAAATCTCTGGCACCAAAATCAGATCTACGAGTTCACTTTGGCATAAACAGCTACTGAGAGGTAACAGTTCTATGTAAGTTTCCTATCACATCTAAGTAATTTCCAGGCTTAATGCACCTGCCTGCATATGTCATCTTTAAAGCACCATAAGCTGTCTTTTCTTCAAAGAATAGCAGAGGCCATCATCTCAGACACAGCAGAAAAGGTGTTTTGTGTGGTGTCTACATCAATTTGTAAAGAAAGAAAGCAAGCAGCACTTACCTCTTTAGCCACTGCTATTCTCTCTCCACCAATGCAATTTATTATTTGCCTTAAGAGTTCAGGGCTGTTGAGAATTTCGGTAACAGCATCTGAATTTTCAACAATCCTCCCGACCTAAACACGTGATTAAATATAGGAAAAAGCAAAACTAAACACATTAAACCAACTTTTTTTACTGAAAGGACATTCAAGCACTGGAACAGCTACTGACAGCCGGAATCACTTCTGAAGACCCTCAGAACTCCACTGGAGCACCCTGCTGCAAGCTGGCCCTGCTTTCAGAGGGGATGAATGGGAAACCTTTAGAAGCCTGTTCCAAACTACAATGTTCCAGGATTCCATTCTTTTAACTTAACACAACAAGTGTCAATTTACTACATCCCATTCTCCAGTGTTTCCACAAGACTGTTCAAAGCATCCTGACTACCAAAACACTGCTGTACTTAATTCTTACAGCACCTACTGCCAGTGCTTAGCAACCTTTATCCAGGACATGTGACAGATAATTCATTTACAAGTTACTGCTGTCAAGACAAAGTTTTATATGTCGCATTTAACAGATACATCGTAAAGCAGTCTATACCAACACATTGCACAGCATTTATTCAAAACTCCGTGACTGCGTAAGTGCACAACTCCTGCGTATAACACCTGCTGTAGTGCTTCTGCCACTAATTAGGCCATGAAACAACAGTAACAGATTAGGATTAACCCAGCCTGGCTCTAAACAGAGCCCTGTCCCCTCCTTCTGGAGGAAACCCCTGTACCTGAGCTATGGAGAGGATTTTCACGGAGTCATCGGGGTGGAACAGCCCTTTCTGAAGCTCCTCCCTGAGGTTCTGGACCACATAGACGGGGTCCAGGGCCTGCAGGAGCCTCTCCAGGATGGAAACACACACAGCCACCTGCTCCCTGGGCGGGACAGAGAGAGAAAAGCAGCCTTTCAGATGCGGGACGCGGCCGGGGGCTCCTCAGGAGCACAGAGCCGCCGGCCCAAGGCGGGGCGGGGAAGCAGACGGGGCAGCCGCAGAGCGGACAGCGAGGCGCGGGGCCGGCCCGGCGCTCACCGGTCATTGACGCCCAGCAGGTCGAAGAGCGCTGTGAGGTGGTGGGCGCGGAGGCCGGCGCGCAGGGCGGCGGTTGGCACGGCGGGCACGGCGAGGCGCAGGGCCCGCAGCTCC